>JAQZBX010054027.1:0-18735 GCA_029593785.1 Cabassous unicinctus | reverse complement strand
AAGATCTGTTTAAATCTTCTGACCATAATTTAATTGGGTTGATTGCCATCTTTCCATTAAGTTGTGTGATCTCTTTATGTAATACAGAGATCATTCCCTTAACAGATATATGATTTCCAAAGATATTTTTTCCCAATTAGTAGGCTTCATTTTTTACTTTCTTATCAAATTCTTTTGAAGAACAAAAGTGTTTAATTTTGAAGCAGTCCCATTTATCTTTTTTCTTTTTGTTGCTTGTGATTTTTGTGTAAGTTCCAATAAACTAACCCCAAGCACAAGATCTTGAAGATGTTTCCTTAAATTTTCTCCTAAGAGTTTTATGCTTCTAGTTTTTAAATTTATTTCCTTAATCCATCTTGAATTAATTTTTGTGTAAAGGGTGAGAGAAGGGTCCTCGTTCTTTCTTTTCTATTTTTATATCCACTTTTCCCAGAACCATTTGTTGAAAGGCTATTCTGGCCCAGCTGAACCGGTTTTGACATCCTTGTCAAAAATCAATTGACCATAGATGTGAGGGTCTGTTTCTGAATTCTCAATTCAGTTCCTTTGGTCAACCTTTTATCATTATTCCCATATCATGCTTTTTTTTTGCTACCACTGTGGCTAGATAATATGCTAGTTAAGTTTTTGTCAATTTTTTAATGTTCTCAAAAAAACAGATTTTGGTTTTGGTAATTCTTTTTATTGTTTTGTTGTTGTTGTTCTCAGTTTCATTTATTTCTGCTCTAATCTTTATTTCATTCCTTCCCCTTCCTTTGGGAATAGTTTGTTCTTTTTTTAGATGGTCCAGCTATATAGTTAGGTCTTTGATTTAAGCTCTTTCTTCTTTTTTAATGTAAGAAATGAAGGCTGTAAATTTCCCTCTCAACACTGCTCTTGCTGCATCCCATAGATTGATATGTTGTGTTTTAATTTTCATTAATCTCAAGATATTTATTGATTTCTCATGTAATCTTTTCTTTGAACTGCTGATTATTTAAGAGTGGGTTGTTTAATCTCCATGTATTTGTGCATTGCCTCTTTTTCTACCGGTCGTTGATGTCCAGCTTTTATAACCTTATATTTATAGAAAGAATTTTGTATAATTTTGATCTTTTTACATTTGTTGTGACCTACTTTGTAACCCAACATATGGTCTATCCTGGAGAAAGAACCATGAGCTCTTAAGAAGAATGAATGTTCTACTGTTTTGCAATGCATTGTTCTGTATACTTCTATTAGGTTCATTTATCTTATATTTAAATTCTCTATATCTTCTATTGACCCTCTGCCTAGATGTTCTTTCCAATTATGAGAGTGTTGTATTGGAGTCTCCAACTATTATTCTAGAGACAACTATTTCTAGTTTCAGTTTTGCAAGTTTTTGTCTCGTGTAATTTGCAGCATTCTCTTTATGTGCATATATATTTATGATCATTATTTCATCTTTTTAATTGCCCCTTTTATTAATATATAATCATCTTCTTTTTCCTTAATAACAATTTTGTTTGAAAGTCTATTTCAGCTGATATAAGCATAGCTATTCCAAATTTTATGTGGTTACTGCATACACTGAATATCTTTTTACCGTCTCTCACTTTTCAATCAATTTGTATTCTTGCTTCTAAGTTGAGTGTTTTGTAGACAGCATATAGGTTTCTCGTATTTTCTTATACATTATGCCAGTCCAAGTCTATTGATTGGAGAGGTTAATCCATTAACATTCAGTGTTATTACTATAAAGGTAATACATACCTGAGCTATTTCAAACTTTGGTTTTTAAGTTTCATGTCTTTTTTGTCTCTTCTTTTACCCTCTTAATTATCCTCACTCATAATCTTCATTTCTTCACACTACTCTAGTGCACTTATTTCTATCTCTTCATTTCAGCCTGCAGAACTCCCTTTAGTATTTCTTGTAGGACATGCTACTTGTTGATGTAGTCTCTCAGTTTCTATGTGTATGCTATAAATCTCACTTATTTTTGAAGGACAGTTTTGTCAGACAAAGAATTTTGGGCTGAAAATTTTTCTATTTCAGTACCTTGAATATATTATACCATTGTCTTCTTGCCTCCAGGAAATTTTTTTATTTCAACTTAAATAATAAAATAACAGACAAAAAGAATCTTAACAAATTATGGAAGGATTACTTTGAAAAATCTTGCCCAAACACATTTGTCTTATTAAATACTAAACACAAACTCAGTTGTTTCTCCAGTGTTCTGAAACATGATTAGTGAACACAGATTGATTAAATGACATGACTCAGGTATCCTTGTTAACGAAAAAAGTGAAAACAATGTTTGATCATGTATACATGTGATAAAATTAAATCCCATATTCCCATATTGTCATTTTTATTTTTTTAATTTTTTGAAAGAAGTTGTAGGTTACAAAAAACTTACTTCAAAAATATAGGTCTTATCTAGGAGGAGTCAAGATGGCATTGGTTTAGGAGGCCACCCACTGACTAGCTCTCTAAGGATGGCTGATCCTGGATGGCATCCTGCCTGGGGGTGTGTGATGTGGGCACATGGAGCAAGAAGATTGGGACATCTATCTGCAGGCAGAATGATGGCATGGAATGATCAGTAGTAATTCGTGAGTTTTAAGCCTGCTTGTGGTGTTTAGCACAGACAGCTGAGCCCCACCCTCAGGGAAAAAGGCTGGTTTGAGCCCGGACTGCCGCACTGCAACCCAGTGTGAGGAAGCATTCTCTGAGAGATAGAGGGTTCTGACAGAAGATGAAGAGGGGTTTACCTTCTGTGGATTTCACTGCCTGGACCCCCTCATAGCTTTTGGGAGCAGATAAGCCATCTTGAAGCAGTGCCAGGCTGAGGGGAGAGGTGAATCTACTGAGGAAGCCTGATTTACCCAGGAGCCCAGTGACACTTAGGCTTGGCTCCAGAGGGGCCGGAGTCAGCCAATTCTATGGCTCTGCATTGACAAGCATCAGAGCTTCAGCTACTCTGGGGAAGACAGGAAGTGGGAAGTGCTTGATTAGTTTCCACAAGCCTAGTTAGGGTCTTCTCAGTGAAGGGGGTTGTCTAGAAGAGGACTTTTTTGGTCCCTTATTTTGGCAAAAAAATTAAAAGGAGACAGTCAATTTAAAAAATGAATTCTTCCTTTTAATTTAATTTTATAGCAAAATTCTGCCTCAAAACCTGCAGATAGAACCCTGCAGATAAATTGATTGATAAAATCAAGCAGCCTGAGAGGTTCCACAAGGACCCTTGAAGGAACACTGTTCCTCCTTTTCTTTGTTTGACTGCTTCTTGTGTGGTTGTTTGGTTTTTCTCTGTTTATTTATTGTCTCTTGCTTTTCTTTCCTCTTTCCTTCCCCCCTTCTTTTTTCCTTTTATTTTCTTTTTAATTATCTATTGCTAGCTTGTCTCTTCTTTGATGTGCTTCTTTATCAGTAATTTCCCATTCTCTGTCTATATTGATTTTGCCTCCCGAGCTACCTATTCCTCTTCCTTCATCTTTCTTCCTTCTGCTTTCTGTTATAGTTCTTACACATCATGTTTTTTCATTATCTCACAACCCAAGGGTATCAATTTCTATTCTATCTATTCTGTTTTCTTCTTTTTATAAATAAATATTAACATTTTATTATCAGCCCTTTCTTCACTCTTTCTCTCCCTCCTCATCATCCTAGCCTTCTAAATCATTATATGTATATTCCTCTATTTGGTTTCCCAGTCCGGTGTAGGTACTCCACTTTTTTTCCTATTACTCTACACTGTTTACATGAGTTAAATATTCATTTCACTAAGTCTTATTTGGCCCCTCTTCTAACTTTTATAAATATTACTATTATCCTTCTTCCTTTCTCATGTCCTTTGACTTCTCTGGCCCTAATCTTTTGCCTTCAAGGTAACATAGAAAGAAGCAAGGAAATAAAATAAGAAGAAAAAGTGTCAAAGAGAAAACTTAACACACACACAGAACCATCAGCTAAATAAAACTCTAGAACAGATAGAGAAACTAATCAATTGAATAAACCCATTAAGATAAAATGATGACTAGAGGGCAACAAAAAATTACAAACCACACTGAGAAACAGGAAGACATAGACCAGTCCAATGATCAAACTAAAAACCAGGAAGAGATGAAGAACATCAAACAACTAATCAAAGCTTTCCAAACAAATATCATGGACCAACTTAAAGAAGTGAAGGAAGAGATTAAGGATATAAAGAAGACACGGGGAGAACATACTGAAGAAATTTTAAACAGACGCAAAAAGATAACAGATATGATGGTGATCAATGCGACAATCCAAGAAATCAAAAACACACTGGATTCACATAAGAGAAGATTTGAAAAGGCAGAAGAAAGAATTAGTGATGTGGAAGAAAATACATCTGAAATCAAACAGAAAGTAGAACAGATAAATAAAAAGCCCAATAGGGACTCAGGGATTTAACTAAAAACACAAAACATACAAACATATGCATTATGGGCATCCCGGAAGGAGAAGAGGAGGGAAACGGAACCGAAAGAGTGTGGAAGGGAATAATGGTGGATAACTTCCTAACCCTATTGAGAGAGATGGATGTGCAGACACAGGAAGGACAGCACATGCCAAACAGTATAACACCCAACAGGCCAACTCCAAGACATATACTTGTCAACATGTCCAATGATCAAGACAAAGAGAAAATACTCAAGGCAGCAAGAGAAATAGAACCATCACATACAAGGGAAGCACAATTATATTAAGTGCTGATTTCTCATCTGAAACCACAGAGGCAAGAAGACAGTGCTATGACATAGTCAAAGTACTAAAAGAAAAAACCTTCCAGCCATGAATTCTCAATCCAGCAAAACTGGCATTCAAAAATGATGGAGAGTTCAAAATATTCACAGATAAACAGAAATTAGGAGGATATGTCAATAAGAAAACCTGCACTTCAAGAAATACTAAAGGAAGTTCTACAGGTTAAAAGGAAAAAAACAAGGGAGAGAGAGTTGGAGGAAAGTTTAAAAACAACTAAAAAGACAAAAACAGAAACAAAACAACATATGACATACATTAACCCAAAGAAAATATGGCTAAAGTAAGAAATTCAATGTGAGTAATAATACTAAACATTAATGGATTAAATTTCACCACTCAAGAGACATAGATTAGCAGAAGGGATAAGAAAATATGATCCATTTAGATGCTGTCTACAAGAAACCCACCTTCAACCCAGGAATTCAAGGAGGCTGAAAGTGAATGGCTGGAAAAGAATTTTACAAGCTAACAATAGCCAAAAAAGGGCAGGAGTAGCTATTCTAATATCAGACAAAATAGACTTTAAATGCAAAACTATTGTAAGAGACAAAGATGGACACTGTATATTAGTAAAAGGGGTAATCTCTCAAGAAGAGAGAACAATCAGAAACACTTATGCACCTAATCAGTGTGCCTAAAAATACCTGAGACAAACTCTGGAAAAACTAAGTGGAGAAATAAATGCCTCTACAATTATAGTTGGGGACTTTAATACAGAATTATCATCATTAGACAGAACATCTAGACTGAGAAGGAATAAAGAAATGAAGGCTCTGGACAAAAATTAGAGGACCTGGACTTAATAGACATATACAGAATATTACAAGCAAATACAGCAGGATTTACATTGTTCTCGACTGCACAAGGATCATACTCCAAGATAGACCAAAGAACAGCTCTCAATGAATTCAGAAAGATTGAGATTATGCAAAGTAATTTCTCTGACCACAATGGAATGAAACTGGAAATCACTAAAGGCCAGAGAAACGGGTTAGGTACAAGGATATGGAAGTGAAACAATACACAATTAGGCAAACAGTGGGTCAAGGAGGAAATCTCAAAGGAAATCAGTAACTACCTTGAAATAATGAAAATGACAACAAAACATATCAAAACCTATGGGATGCAGTGAAAGCTGTCCTGAGAGGGAAGTTCATAGCCATAAATAAATATATTAAAAAAGAAGAAAGAGCAAAAATTGAAGACCTAACTGCACACTTGGAGGAATTGGAAAAACATCAACAAACTAAACCTAAAGGAAGTAGAAAGAAGGAAATACCAAAGATTAGAGCAAAACTAAATGAAATAGAGAATAAGAAAACACTAGAAAAAATAAACAATACCAAAAGCTGGTTCTTGGAGAAGATCAATAATATTGACAAAACCATTTACAAGACTAACAAGGAAAAAAAGAGAACAGATCCAAATACACAAAATACAGAATGAGCAAGGGGATATCACTATTGACCCCACAGAAATAAAGAGAAATTTTATGCCAACAAGAATGATAATTTAGAGGAAATGGACAGGATTCTAGAATCTCACAAACAGTCTACATTGATGAAAGAAGAAATTGATGAGCTCAACAGTCCAACTACAAGTAAAGAGGTATACTCAGTCACCCAAAACTCCCAATTAAGAAGACCCAAGACCAGATGAGTTCACAGCTGAATTCTACCAAACATTCTGGAAAGAGATAACACCAATTCTTCATAAGCTCTTCCAAAAAATAGAAGTAGAAGGAATATTGCCTAACTCATTCTACAATGCCAATATTACCCTAATATCAAAACCAAACAAAGATACCACAAGAAAGGAAAATTACAGACCAATTTCTCTAATGAACCTAGATGCTAAAATCCTCAACAAAATATTTGCTAATTGCATTCAACAACATATCAAAAGGATTATACACCATGACCAAGTGGGTTTCATCCCGGGAATGCAAGGATGGCTCAATATTAGAAAATCAAACAATGTAATACATCACATAAACAGATTGAAAGAAAAAATCACATGATCATCTCTATAGATGCAGAAAAATCATTCAATGAAATACAGCACTCTTTCCTGATAAAAACACTGCAAAAGTTAGGAATAGAAGGAATCTTTCTGAATATGATAAAGAGAATATATGAAAAACCCAAAGCTAACATCTCCTTCAGTGGTGAAATCCTAAAAGCATTCTCTCTGAGATTGGAACAACACAAGGATACCCACTATCACCACTCTTATTTAACATTGTATTAGAAGTACTTGCTCAAGCACTGAGGCAAGAAAAGGATATAAAATGCATGCAGATTGGAAAAGAAGTAAGAATTTCATTATTTGCAGATGAGATGATCCTTTATGTACAAAGCCCTGAGAAATCTACAACAAAGCTTCCAGAACTTATAAAGGACTTCAGGAATGTCACAGACTGTAGGATCAATGCTCAAAAGTCAGTAGCATTTCTGTACACCAATAATGAGCAATCTCAGGAGGAAATAAAAAAAAATTACCACTTACAGGAGTAACTAAAAGAATCAAATACCTAGGAATAAATTTAACTAATGATGTAAAAAACTTATTTACAGAAAACTACACAACAGAGTTAAAGGAAACCAAAGAAGACTTAAATAAATGGAAGAATATTCCCTGTTCATGGATAGGAAGACTAAACCTTATGAAGATGTGTATCCTACCCAAACTAATCTGCAGAATTAATGCAATCCCAATAAAAATCAAGACTATATTTTTTAAGGAATTGGAAAAACTAACTACAAAATATATTTGGAAAGGTAAAAGTCCCCAAATTGTGAAAGACATATTGAAAAAGAAAAATGAAGTTGGAGGTATCACATTACCTGACTTTAAAACATACTACAAAGCTACATTGATCAAAACTGCATGATATTGGCACAAGGATAGACCACAGATCAATGGAACTGAATTGAGAGTTCTGATATAAATCCTCTCATATACAGTCATCTGATATTCGACAAGGCCACCAAGCCCACCCATATGGGAGAGAATGGCCTCTTTAACAAGTGGTGCATGGAGAACTGGATATCCATATCCAGAAGAATGAGAGAAGAATACCATCTCACACCTTATACAAAAATCTACTTCAGATGGATCAAAGATCTAAATATAAGAACCAAAACCATAAAGACCTTGGAAGATAATGTACGGAAGCATCTTCAGGACCTTGTAATAGGAAATGGTGTCATAAACTTCACACCCAAAGCACGAGCAGCAAGACAAAAAATAGATAAATGGGATCTCCTCAAAATTAAAAACTTCTGCATCTCAAATATCATTATTAAGAAAATAAAAAAGATAGCCTAACTAGTGAGAGAAAATATTTGGCAACCATATATCTGATAGGAGCCTAATATCCTGCATATATAAAGAAATCCTACACATTGAAAAAAAAAAAGACAGACAACCCATTTAAAAAATGGGCAAGTGACCTGAAAAGACACTTCTCCAAGGAAGAAATACAAATGGCTCAAAAGCACTTGAAAAAATGCTTGATATCACTAGCTTTTGGGAAATGCAAAAAAAACTGCAATGAGATACCATCTTACACCCATCAGAATGGCAGCTTTTAAAAACACAGCAGACTATAAGTGTTGGAAAGGATGTGGAGGAATAGGAACACTTGTCCCCTGCTGGTGGGATTGTGGAATGGTCCAGCCACTGTGGAGGACAGTTTGGCAGTTCCTCCGAAAATTAACAATAGATCTTCCATATGATCCAGCGATTACACTGCTGGGTATATACCCAGAAGAATTGAAAGCAAAGACACGAACAGATATATGCACACCAATGTTCATAGCGGCATTGTTCACAATTGCTAAAAGTTGGAATCAGCCCTGGTGCCCATCAACAGATAAATGAATAAACAAAATGTGGTACATACATACAATGGAATATTACTCAGCTGTAAGAAAGAATAAAGTGCTAACACACGAAATAACATGGATGAATCTTGAAGACCTTATGTTGAGTGAAGCAAGCCAAGCATTGAAGGATGAACAGTATATGACATCCCTGGTTTGAATTGAGGAATGTGAACAGTCTCTGAGATCAATTGTCTGAAACATTGGTTAACAAGGGAGAGAAAGAGAGAAGAGTAGGTTGTGAGCCATCACCCATATGGACATATTCTATGGTAAAGTGATAGAGTAGAGTTGCATATTGAAGGATAGGACAGGTGGGTAGTGCTATTACTGGGTTTGGTGGTGCAGGGTTGACAGGTGTGTAGATTAGGAAGGGCAGGTTAGAATACCCAGGGCATGTAACAATGAATCTTGTCATCCAAAGAGTCAAGGCAAGGGAGTGTCATGTGCCCCAGGGGAATGGGGAGGAAGGAACAGAAAAGATCAAACGGGGTATTTAGTGGTCATGGGAAATGTTTTTCATTACCTTACATTAATGGACACAGGACATGGTAAATATCATAAAAAATTATTACCTGCACTGTCTAAACTCTAAACTATACTGTAAACCATTTATAATGTTTAGTAGCTATGTTTCACTATCTGTATAACAGTTATAACAATGCTACCATCCTCCCCCCCCCAAAAAAAAAGGTTTTAATATGGGGTGAGTAAAGGGGAAGGAGATTGTGTATATGGCAGTCTCTAGTATTCTGTGTGTGACTTTGCTGTGACCTAAACCTTCTTTGAAAATTAAATGAAAATTTGGGAGACACTGTGGAATGAGACAGGGAAGGTGCCACGGTAGAGACTGGACACCGATAACGCAGTGATAAAGGGCGAAAATATTATTTAAATTTTTTTTTGTTGTTTTTTTCTGATTCTTTGAATGTCCCAATCCGTTAACTATATTTTATTTTTAGTTTTTTTTTCTGAGTCTCCATGTATTTTATCTCTAACTTTTAATCTGATCATTATTATTTCATTTTGCTATTAATTGTATTTGCCTATTATATGCTCTTCATCTTCAAAGAAGGTGAGATCACAGAAGGGTTACAATAGGACTGCAGAGGATCTTTGGTGGGGTGTGTCTGGGATGGGGGATTCATGGGAGGAATATACACGAAAGATATATAAAATTCTTCAAAAGATCAAGGGGTGGGGCATGGTCACGGTGGGTAGACAATCACTCAATAAATGATGGAATACTGAATTCCCAACCTGGAGAGCTCTGCCACATTCTCCAAGGGAGCAGCAACAGTCCCCCGAGTTCAGGGGCAAAAAAGGATTGTCCACTGATGGGTTCTTGTTATTGATGACTAGCCTTAGGAGTCCTTGCTCTTGTAATTGAAACTTAGCCTACTGTTATGGAGTGCCTAGGGTTGCCACCTGAGAGCCTCCTTGTTGCTCAAATGATGCTTCTCTCTAAGCCAAACTGAGCATATGAATGCATTACCTTTCCCCCAATGTGGGACATGACTCTCGGGGATGAGTCTCCCTGGCAATGAGGGGTTAATAACAAGTGCCAAATGGCAATATGACAGGAAAAAGGCCTTGAATAAATGGGGGAAAAGGTAAAGACAAATGCGTTCATGTGGCTAAGAGACTCCAAAGAGAGCCGGGAGGTCATCCCAGAGGTAACGCTTACGCACCTCAGTAGAATCTCATACATCACCAAAGTAGATATCACCCCACACAAAGGGGCTCCTGAGGGCTCTGGAGACACCCAGGTCCTATATAAAGTGGGATAGCACCAGAGATTGATGACTAATCAAAGGGCTCTACTTTGGAATCTGTGCTCCTGAGAGTGACAGAGTTGGACTCAAATGAGTCCTCCCTGCACATGGTCCATCAGTCTTTTCTATTTAGGCCTGCATGTGATGCTGGAGTTCATAGGCATACTTCCAGAGACTAGAGCTTCTGGCCTGCCCATGTGCCAGCTGTGCCTGGAATCTTGGTGGAGCTGCAACTCCTACTCTACAGCTCAATGGACTCACCCAAGTCACCTGGTGAGGAGATGATGATGGACAACCGCCATCCCAGGAAATGGAGAAAGCCTGCAGTGTCAGGCAGGATAATCCCATCCACCATATCCATGGCATATAAGCCCACTCTCGCTTCAAGGTGGAGTGGACATCACCATCCCAGATTCCTCAGGATTGGGTGAAGAGCTATGGACCAGAGTGGACTTAATGGTATTCTGTTGTATACATATTGTGATTCAAGCAATGGAAGAAATTATAACAGTGAGGTGGATCCAGTGGCCACTAGATGCTTTTGGGTCAGGGAAGGGAAAAGCAGTTGTAATACAGGTGCTTTTTCGGGACTTGGTGTTTGTCCTGAGTGAAGCTGTGGCAATGAATATAGGTCATTTTACATCAGCATATACCATGCAGACTGTGTGGGAGAGAGTGTGGTCTACAATGTGAACTGTGGTCTATGCTAAGTGGCAAAGCCCCAGGATGTGTATATCCATTGCAGGTGATGTGCCACACTAATGAAAGATGTTTATGTGGGATATTATGGGAGGTGTGGGAGGAGGGGAACATGGGAATCCCTGTAATATTTGTGTAACATTTATGTAACATAAGCATCTTTTAATATATATATATTATATATATATAAACTTATTACAAAGCTACTGTGGTCAAAATATCATGGTCCTGGCACAATGGCACAATGATAGATATATAGACCAACGTAATAGAATTGAGAGTTCAGAAGTAGACACTCACATCTCTGGCCAATTGAAATGTTTTTCAAAGGAGGCACTGGGGATTGAACCCAGGATAAAAAAAAAAAATACTCTGGGGGTATTAGTGGGATTGTAGATGAAACAACAAAGTTCATGATTTAATAGTTATTAATACTGGCTGATGAGTACATGGCAATTCATCTTGCTATTGATTTTTTGTTATGTTTGAAATTTTGTAGTAATAAAAAACTTTTAAAAAGGAAAATATATGTATATGTAGGGAACTCTGTTACACCCTACTCCATCTCAATCCCAAACTCTCCCCCCTCATCAATATCTTTCATTAGTGTGGTACATTTTTTACAATTCATGAGCACATATTTGAAGCATTGCTACTAACCATGGTCTAGAGTTTACATTATGGTTTACACTTTGCACCACACAATTTTATAGATTTTAACAAAATGTAAACTGGTCTGTATCCATCTTTGCAATGTCATGTAGAATGATTCCAATGTCATGAAAATGACCGATGTTACACCTGTTCTTCCCTTTCCATCCCTTCAGAACTTCTGATGACCACTGTCTTTATATCAATGTTATACATTCTTTCATTACTGCAATAATAAGTCTACTTTAGTCCATAGTTACAGTCTCCCTTTACATTTGTTCATTTATCAATCTTGAGAATTTTGGGATGATGATGCCTACTCTTCTTCCAATTGAGATGAGGCTTAGATCCAATGGGACAGATGGATGGAACTGTCTTGATTGCAGTTGCATATACTCTCTGATTCATGTGATGAGCATTTTCCACCATCACCCTTTTGTTAGTTGTCCTAAGCAAGTCCAATCAACTGGAGAGTAGGTGTTGGCTGCAACTCTGCTGAGATTCAGGGCTCAACTGGCATGTGAACAGTGACAGTATTAAAAACTGTGTGATATATATTTAATAGGAATAGAGCTAATTGTAGCTTCAAATAAAAGATGCAGAAGAGCCACGTGAATGAGAAGTAAAAAGTCTAACTCTGGTACATTTGGGTGATAGGTTGTCTTATATTCCAAGATACAGCCCACCGATAGGATGACAAATTCCTGAGGATTTCTGCCCCTGCCTATAATGTCTAGATGGTCTAGAACCCTCAGGGTCACTGCTGTCTTTATTTCTTTTGTGAATGGCACATTGTGGGCAAAGGCTGAAATTAGGAGAAAAGAATGGTCAAGATTAGAAGTATTCAGTAATTATTCACAAGTAATTATGATTCTGAAACCTTCCTAGGAATCTTTGATCTCCCATTTAATATATCTAACAGTGAAGTTGAGATTCCGAGAAAAGTTTGTAGGGTATAAAGGAAATGTGAATATCATTAGAACTAATATGTAATGAGCTCTTCTATATATCAGTTAATTTTCTAAGTTTGTTATCTGATCTGATTCTAATATAATCTCCATAATGAAGTTTTTGTTATTTCCACTTTATATAAATGCAAACTTAGCCATAGGCAAAAACTAATAATTAGTAATGCTCAGATTTAAGTCCAGCATGATCAGATTTCTAATCCTGAGTTCTATTCATAATGTTATTTAGTTCATCAGAAACTGGTGCTGTGATGTGTCCACACTGGATGGGAGAGGAAGTACTGACTCAGACCAGGCCTGGATGGTTTAGGAACTTCCTATCACCAGAGAGAAGGCAGGCTTTACTCCTTAGACAGATCTGATGTTCAGCAGCTGAAGAGGAAAGAGGGTCTAGAGAAAAGAACATCTCCTAACTTCTCTTATCTTTAATACTTGTGCTGGAAACCTGCCCAATCATGATCTAAGCAACTTTGATTTGTAATTTCTTTTTGGCTGCAGGATGGAATGGAAGTCTAAACAGAAACTTCAACTATTGAACAGAGACATCCTCTACATGAATGGGCCTTTCTAGCAACCTAGATGAATTACACCTAAAAGGAATGAAATTGGGTATGATTCTCAATACTTCCATTTTCTAATTATATAACAATTCACTTACCATGGCCTATTAAAAAGACTTAAATAAAATATTATTATTAGGAGAGATACCAAAGATAACATATGAAAACATTAAGCTACTTTATTCTGCATAGAAAATACTTAGAATATAATTTCTGAATTAAATCGAGGGAAATATTTTCATGACTGACATACTACTATGTCACTATAAGTTTTAATTTTTTTTTTTATTTCTGGCCAATCTGTTTCATCTTAGGCAAGTATCTCAGTTTCCTCTTTTGAAAAGTACAAGGTTGCAAAATTAATAGTTTTACAAGTAATGAAGATAGAATGGCATCATTCTTCATGTCAGAACCTATGACAGTAAGGAGACAGTGGGACCTCACATGAAAGAAAAATTTGTGAATGAAAAAATATTCAAGCTATTTTATACATACAATAATACTGTCTTAAAAAAAACAAACAGAAAGTAGAGATGTTTTCATTCATGCAAAACTTACTGAATTCATTATCACTAGCATTAAACCTAAATTGGGTCCCATTAACATTTTGAGGGTGGTCTGATCATGAGAGTTAGAAGCAAAATTACTTCCATACATATTTTTCTCATTGGGCAGGAAGGTATAAAGGTGAAATGGGTTTTTAGACATTATTATTATTCATGAGGAAGCTGAGAACCACATCTGGAATGACCTCCTGACACACTTTGAAATCTCTTAGTCATAAAAACTCATTTGTATTTAATATTTCCCATTTTGGTCATTGTCTTTTTGCAAATGAACTGATGGTTGGTGCTTGGTAATAATACATTTGCACCAGGGAGGCTTATCCCTAGGAGTCCCTTTCCCAATGAGGAGAAGGTATTGAGTTTATATGCTTAGTTTGTCTGAAAGAGATGACACATTCGAGCAACACTGAAGCTTTCCAAAGGTAAATCTTAGGCAACATATGTTACTAGGCTAAGTTTCAATTTTGGAAGAAAAATGTTCGTAAGTACAAGCATCAGTTTCAAGGGCATGTTGTATTGTTCTTTCCTCATATGCTAGACACTGCTTGTATTAGTCAGCCAAAGGGGTGCAGATGTAAAATACCAGAAATCAATTGGTTTTTATAAAGGGTATTTATTTGGGGTAGAAATCCACAGTTACCAGGCCATAAAGCATAAGTTTCTTCCCTCACCAAAGTCCATTGCCATGTGTTGGAGCAAGACAGCTGCCAAAGTTTGCCAGAATTTAGACTTCTTGGGTTCCTTTGTTCCTGTGGCTCTATTTCTCTCCCGGTTCAACTACTCTGTTTCCTCCACAAGGTCTTCTCTAGACTATGAGGCTCTCTAGGCTTTGCCTCTCTCCACAAGGCCAGCTTAGACTCTCAGGCTAATGACTCATCTCTTTTCCCAGTGTCTTCCCTCCTTCCTCATGACCAAGCTCTCTTATTTCCTGGGGCTTCAGCTCAAGACTCCAACATCAGAACTACTCCAACTTTGTCCTTTGACATGCCTTTTATATTTGATTTTCCACCCACCAAGGGGTGGGGTTCATCATCCTCCTGACATGACCCAGTAATGCCCTAATCATAACTTAATCATGCCAAGATGAACAGACCTTTTTATAAGCATAATCCAATATCTATTTTTGGAATTCATAACTATATCAAACTGCCAAACTGCTACACTATGCCCTCTGAATTCCAAAAAAACATTACAATATTCAAAAAACCTTAAATCAGTAACAATGCAAGTACAAAGTCATATCAGTTTAAAGAAATGCAGTTCATCTTGGGGCAAATTCCTGTCTGCTCTAGATCTCTGAAACTTACAAAACCATTTAACTGCTTCCAATACACTAATGGAAAGTCAAAGGATAGACATTTTCTTTACCATAAGAAAAAATTGGGAGTTTAAACTTGAGTCATGAATCCTCTACAGTTCAGTAAACCTGCAGGACATCCTCCATTCAATTTCAAGTCTGAGAGTCATTCTTAAGATGATGGTTTCTTCTCCTTGGTGCCACATGGGAGGCCACCCTTTCCACAGGTTTACCCAATGGCAATTCTCTTGGTTCCATCCTCATCTCATCAAGCACCTGGGAGTTGACCAAGCTCTAGACCTCACTGTCCAAATGTTGGGGTGATTGCCACACCTTACCCAATCGTTTGGTTAGAGTCTTAGCACCCCTATTACAGTGAGGTGAAGACAACATTCCTCCTAACATTTGGCATAAAGATTCAACCCTCTCAGAGCAATGATTTGACCACCTGGTCTTCCCTAATCCATGGGGGACATGTCCACCCCTCTCAGACCTATGGGGTGCTGACCTTAATTGACCTAGTCTGGAGGAATGTGCTCCACCGTCCCTGCACCCTGGGGTAGAAAAACTTTCCCAGAACATCAAGTGGGAACATCCACCCTTTTCAACTGCTGGGGCAAACTCACCCTCTCTTGGCCCAAGGTGATGTCTTAATTCCAGATCTCAGCTTCCATGGTTTTCTTCTTAAAGCTGTTTATCCTTCAATCTTTCCTTTCCAGGTTCCTTTTAGTCCAAGCTGACAGTGGTTTTTTTCATACAGCACTCTAAAAAATGTTGTTGGTTTAGCATGCAAGAAGCAGGGGTCCAAGCCATCAGACAGAAAGGCTTTCCACAGTCTTTCTGAGATAACTGGATCTTCAAACTTGATTTACAAGTTCCAGGTTTAGCTAAGTCTTCAAATGGGGCACTTTCATTTGGGAACTTTATTTCCAGAGGCTTGGAACTTCCAGAATGAGTTTCTGTTTTCTTTGTGCCCAAGAGTTCAGTCCTTAGTGTATTTCACTCATTAAGTATTTTGCTATAAGCTGCAAGGAGAAGCCAAGACACATTCTCTGAGTTTACCTTGGAAAGTTCTTCAGCTAAATTCTCAGGTTCACAATTTTCAAATTCTGTCTTCCATTTAACACCAGGCATTAATCTTGCTGTATTCTCTGCATCTTTAAAACATGGATTGCCTTTCCTCCAGTTTCCAATAAGTTTCATCATTTACATCTAAGGCATTATAGAAAGTCTCTTTTGCATCCATATTACTAAAAACAATCTTCAAAGCACTGTAGGTCTTTTCTACTAAGCATCTCACAATTCCTCAAAAAAAAACAAAAAAACTCCCCTTATCCATTTATAAAACCATTCCAACATTTTGGTATTTGCAAAAGCACTTCCACACTCCTTGGTACCAAATTCTGTATTAGTCAACCAAAGGGGTGCTGACCAGAAATCACTTGGTTTTTATAAAGGGTATTTATTTGAGATAGAAGTCCACAGTTACCAGGCCATAAGGCTTAAGTTTCTTCCCTCACCAAAGTCCATTGCCATATGTTGGATCAGGAGAGCTGCTGACGTTTGCCAGGGTTCAGGCTTCTTGGGTTCCACTTCTCCCAGGGCTGTGTTTCTCTCCGGGTTTGCCTCCTTTGTTTCCTCCACAAGGTCTGCTGTAGACTATGAGGCACTCTAGGCTTCCCTTCTCTCCACAAGGCCAGCTTTGAACTCTCAGGTGATTGGCTCATCTCTATACCAGGCCTTCTCTTCTTCCTCATGATCAAGCTCTCTTAATTCCCGGGACTCCAGCTCAAGACTCCAACATCAGAACTGCTCCAATTTTGCCCTTTGCCATGCCTTTTATATTTGATTCCCCACCAACCAAGGGGTGGGACTTAGAACCCTACTGATTTTGCCCAGTCAATGCCCTAATCATAACTTAATCATGCCCAGATTAGCAGACCAGTTTACAAGGATAATCCAATATCTATTTTTGGAATTCATAACTATATCAAACTGCCAAACTGCTACACTGCCCATGTACTGTAGAGATACCATGCCACTCTAATTGAGAATGTAGCATGACTCCACAGAATGGGAATGCCATATTCTGTCAGTTATTATTTGGTTCTCCAAATAATGTGATTTTTTGCTTTCAATCTGTTAAAGTGGTGTATTACATTGATTTTCTTATGATGAACCATCCTTGCATACGAGAGATATGCTTTGTTTGATGTGTTGTTGAATATGATTAACAAGTATTTTGTTGAAGATTTAGCATCCAGGTTGATTAGAGAGATATTGGTGTGTAGTTTTCTTTTCTTGTGGCATCTTTATATGGCTTTGGTTTTAAGGTGATGTTGGCACTGTAGTATGAGTTAGGCAATGTCCTTGCACTTCTATTTTTTGGAACATTTTAATGAGGATTGGTGTTCTTTACAGAGAAATTGGTAGAATTCAATTGTGAAGCCATCTGTTCCTGGGCTATTCTTAGTTGAGTGGTTTTTGATTGGAACTTCTGATTTGTGTATTGTATTAATCATTTTTTTCATCAATGTAGGCCACTTGTGTGTATCTAGAAATTTGTCCATTTCATCTAAATTATCCACCTTGTTGGCATACAATTTTTCAAAATTTCCTTGAATGATATTCTTTATTTCTGTGGGAACAATAAATATATTCCCTCCCTCATTTTTATATTATGTATTTGCATCTTCTCTCTTTTTTCTCAGTCTAGCTAAGGAATTATCAGTTTTATTAATCTTCCCAAAGTACCAGGTTTTGGTTTTTGCTTTAAAATTTTTTAGTATTTTTTTATTCTCAATTTCATTTAGCTGTGCACTTTTCTTTATTTACTTAGTTCTGCTTACTTTGGGATTAGTTTGTTCTTTTTGTAGTTAATCCAGGTGCGCACTTAGGTCTTTGATAATGGCTCTTTTTCAGCAAAAGAATTTTTGGCTATAAAATTCCCTTTCATTACTTCATTTGCTGCACATCATACGTTTTGATGTTTTATTCTCATTTCCTTTCATCGCAAGTTGGTTATTGATTTCTTTTGCAATTACTCCTTTACCCACTGATTGTCTAAGAGTATTTTATTTAGCTTCCATATCTTTGTGCCTATCCTGGTTTTCTGATGCTGATTAATTTCCAGGTTCATTCTATTGTAGTCAGAAAAAATTATTTGTATAATTTCAATCTCTCTGAATTCATTGAGACTTGCTCTTTTACGAACATGTTGTCTATTCTGGAGAATGATCAATTTGTGCTTGAGAAGAATGTGTATACTGCTGTGTCTGGGTGTAATGTTCTGTATGTGTCTATTAGATCTAGATCCTCTAATATATTATTCCAAGTCTCTTTTTCTTTACTGACTTTCTGTCAAGATATTCTGTCTAATGGTGGTAATGTATTAAAGTCCTCCAGTATAATTTTAGAGGAATGTATTTCTCCACTTAATTTTTCCAATGTTTGCCTCATATATTTTGGGACACCCTGGTTAAGTGCATAAATGTTTATGATTGTACTTCCTTCTTGATAGATTACCCCTTTTATTCATATATAGTGTTCTTCTTTGTCTGTTATAATA
>JAQZBX010054026.1:0-18757 GCA_029593785.1 Cabassous unicinctus | reverse complement strand
ACACCATTAAGTTAAAAACAAACAGATTTATTCCCTCCCCCCCCAGTAGGAACCTTGGCCTTTTCCTGCTGACCTCCTCACTTTCTTCCAGTCCTGGGGGAGGGGGGGGCCGTGTTGGGGGGCTGGGGTGCAGAAGGCAGTGTTCTGACCTGGGAAATCCACAAAGGACAGCCCTGGGGAGGCTTTTCTCAGACATTTCTAGCCGCCCACCCCCACATACACTCATAAAGAGTAAAGGACTCAACCAGGAAATTTTAAAAATTGCCTATAAGTAGACATTAATTTGCTTTCTAACTGTGCCACTCCTAGATCCAAATTAGAAGTTACACTCATATATATTTCCTGTCTTGAAAGCTGTTTTGATAATAATTCAGGGTTCCCTTTTTAAAAGTTACTAGAAACAAGATGTTATTTGTCTTACAACTAAAAACACAGATGAGGTCAGATCATTTGCGGGGTAGCTTGAGGTAAAGGAAGCACCATACTCTTATCCACTGTAAGGAGGAATTAGAATGAGGGAAGGCCCCGCTGGCCTTGAACTCTAGCCAAGGGTGTTTTGTTACTAAACTACCCAAAAGAGAGCCTTATAAGGCAGTTTCATCTAGAAGGCAGTTCTGCAGTGGACCCTGAGCACAGGCTCTGGGGACAGGATGGAAATCGCATTTGAGGATTTCAATCAGTGCTTAATCATTCCATCCCAGAGCTCTAGAGCATAAAAGGTCTTAAAAGTTAGGAAATCCTCTTGGGGCCCTTCCTTTCCTCACGGAAGGTTATTTCATAGCTTTCCAAAAGAGATTCTCAGAAACAGAGATTCTTCTGACTCCCACATGAGCATATTACAGTATTCAACAGTTTTTACTGGCAAGTTCCTCCTGGTGTGTAATCTAAAGGCGGTTTATGGTGTTTAACTCCAGGCCTTTTTAATTCTGTCTCCTGAAGAACTGTAGAACAATTGGTGAGGCCCTTTCCATTTAATAACTAATTCTCAAACTGTGAAGAAACATTAATTTCTTCTTTGGATTACTTTCCTCTAAAAGAATCTCAAATCCTTTAAGCTCTTTCTTTAAGGTTGCCTGTTTTCTTTTCTAAAGCATCTTTAGTTTTTTCACCTCTTTCCTAATACACAGTGATTAAAACTGGTAAAAGTGATAAAGAACCAGTAATAAAGCTCAGCTTTCAAGGGTTTATATGTGAAAGAAGGGCAACTAAGGCCAGAAAAGTTTAAAAAGCCTTTCCACTGGGCTGGTGTAGATTCTTTCTGTTTTTGATGTGGATGAGAGAGAGAGTAATGGGGGTTTCAAGGGCAAAATGAGGGAAGATGGTGAAAACCTCCTCAAATGAGCAAGTAGTTGTAATTTGGGAGCAGGACTGGTGAATAAGCAAGGGATGCGAGGGCACTTTGTGAGCATTCAGTAGGAAAAAGTGCAGCCAGGGCTTTTCATACCCAAGTAACAAATGGCTTGCCACAGCAGGTTAGGAACCCAGATTTGACAATGCTTCTAAGATCTGACAGAGAAGCTAAAGTTCTTGCGAAGAAAGAGTCCAGCTATCTCTTGCCCTGATTATTGTAAGCGCTTCCTAATGGGAGTCCCTGACCTCAGTCTCACCTGCTTCCATTCCATTTTCCTAACA
Organism: Cabassous unicinctus; assembly: GCA_029593785.1. Classification (NCBI taxonomy): domain Eukaryota; kingdom Metazoa; phylum Chordata; class Mammalia; order Cingulata; family Chlamyphoridae; genus Cabassous; species Cabassous unicinctus. The sequence goes on along the minus strand of JAQZBX010054026.1, from coordinate 17,125 downwards.
GTGGCCACAGGGTTTTAAAAAGCACAAATCTACTTATATCTCTCCCTTGATTAAAACCCTCAATGGCTCTCATTGCTCTCCTGATACTATCTAAACTGCTAAACAGGCCCCGAGGCCCTCCATCTCTGGGCTCTGTTAACTGTCTAGTTGCCACTTCTGTTTTCCCTCCCTAAGAGGCAGCCCCATGGAACCACATGCCATTTCTTCTGCCTGGACCATAATTCTCACCTTCCTTCTAATCCCAATGCAACTCCTATGCTAGTTCTTCATCCAGCCAATTCCTTCTTATCCCTCAGTCTCAGTTAGGACACCATACTTCCAGGGCGTCATTCCTGGCTCTGGCACTACAAGTCTGGGTTAAAGACGCCCTTCCTCTGGGCTCTCTCCAGACTTCATGGTACAACCATGTTAGTTTAACAGAGTATTGCACTGGCTTGCATTCCCTTGAGATAAACCATCTCATTAACAAGTTCATTTAATTCTGGAATCCCTCTGTTTCAACGTTCACAAAAATTCAGGAATTCTTTGAACAATAATAATAGAATATAGTCTTTTAAATGATATGTTACCAACATAAAAATGAACCCAAAATGAGCTTCTCAAAGAACAAATGTTTAAAACCATCAAATAAAATGAGTTTCTGAAAATCAAAAGCTTTACAGAAGACTTTTTCCATTGACAAAGCCGTTTCAGTTGCTTGGGACCTAAGTCCAACAAGGGTATGTGGAAATGGTGGGATTTGGGGGTGAAAAGTGACCATCCAAAATTAGAGATCAAGATAGCGATGATCGAGAAGATGTCATTGTCAGATGTATTCCCTGTCCTAGACGTCAGGAGGGCAGAATATTCAAGAAGAAAAGAGAGGAGCTGGGCAGGAAAGTCCATTGCCTGCATTTGCAAATGGGAAAATGCTTTCTGAACAGGACGACTTTGTTTAATCAACAAATATTTTTGAAGCGCCCAACTATTAGCCAGCTACTGTGTTTATAAAGACTTATAAGATGGAGGCCCTCTTTGAAAAGATGGTCTAGTGGGGGAGAAAGGCATGCAAAGAGCCCTTGGAGGCAGGAGGAGAGGCTATGACAGCTGAGCATTTTCTCTCCTCAAGGCCCACTGCTCTGCTGAAATCCTCCCGTGGGTTATTCACGTGGCTCAGTACTCCTCATGTAATACTGCTCATCCACCTCTCAGCATTTACTTTATGTTCAAATATCTGTTTACTTGTTTCTAAAGCTTACACAAAGCTCCACGAGACAAGGACCTTGTCTATCTTATTCAGGGCTGTTTACCCTGAGACCAGAGGAATGCCTGGGAAATTCATATATTCATTCAATCCTCAATACATATTTAAAGCATCTACTATGTGCCAGACACCTATCTGGGCCCTTGGGAATATATCAGGGAACAAAGACTTCCTTCCTTTATAGAGTTTACTTTCAACTTGAATAATGACAATAACAGTTAATAATCATTGAGTGCTTTCTATGGACAATCTTCACAACATTCAATCTTCATAGCAACCCTGTGAGATAGGTATGATTATAATCCCCATTTTACTGGTGAGGAAACCCAGGTACAGAGAGGTCAGGCAATTTGCTCAAGGTTCCAGTTGTAAGCTGTAGAGCTGAGATGAACACTCAGACAGTCTGGCTCTAGAGCCTATCATCCATCATCTTTACTCTGCTATTATGCCTCTGATAAATATATACACACTACGTGTACAATAAATATGTGTTGAAAAATGATTGGGAGGATACAAAGAGCCCCAGAAAAATAAAGGGCATCATTATGAGGGACAGGGACGGGGATGGGGGACAGGGAGGAGAGTCAGGGAGCTTCCTGGAATAAGTGACATGGGCTGATCCTTGGAGGCTAAGAGTTCAAAGGGTGGAAAGATAAGTGAGGGTGAGAGTGTGACTGCAGTGTATGTGTGTGGAGAAAGGGCTAGAAGGCTGGGAGGCATTCCAGGCAGAAGGAAAGTACATACCGAGGCACAGAGGAATGAAGAAATGTTGTGTGTTGAAATGCAAAAGGCAAACAGTTATTGTGGCTGGAGCATAAAGTCTGTGAGGAGGTTTGGAGAGATGAGGCCCAGATATTAGAATGGAGCTATATTGTGAAGAGCCTTGCATATCCTGCTATATAATTTGGGCTTAGTCCTAAAGGTACTAAGAAGGGAGACCCTTGAGAATGACATTCTGACTCCATGAGTACAAACAATTCTAAGGGACGAGGAGAGGGGATGATATCCAAAGGGACCAAGATGGCTGAAATGGGAGTGCCAGGGAACTCAGATTTGAAGGAACATGAACAAAAGTGGTAAGCAAGAATTGGAATAAAGGAGCACCATGTTCTCTTCCAACTGTGAGATTCTATTATACAGTTTATGTTCTCTAAGTTAACTTCTTTCTAATAAACTGAATTTTTATATCCACCTTCCAGTTACCCATGACTTCAGGGACTTCAATAAGATCTAATGGCAGTAGATTCACGATAACAGTTCCAAGAGTTCAGATTATTAGCTCATTAGCTTTCATTCAGATTCTCAGGATGATGGCTTTGCTTCCTTTCAGAGAGGTACAGACAACTCAAGATCTCACTCTAGAAGGTAAGTGGGAGGTTAGGCGTGTCTCCAGGGCTCTGGGGAAAGTGCTCTGGTAGGTAAGTTTGCAACTTGTATGGATACTTTCTTAATCAGCAAGACCAGATCTGTTTTGTTCATCCCTGGATATCTAGCACCTAACCCAGTGTTGACACAAGCTAGATGCTTAATACATGTGTGAAAAAGGAGATCAACAGGACAGAACACAGACTGAACTACACCATTGTGACTGAGTCCTACAATGCCCCCTCCCTCTCAATACTCAAGGAAGAATAATCCAAGTGTCTTCTGAAGATAGAAATGGCTGACGAACCTAGAAAATAAATTTCCTATTCTTTGTAAAGCTCAGTACTAAATGGTGTAGAAATAAAGGGTCTGTCCAGGTTACTTCTATAATTGTCAAAACACATCTAGAAGATAAGATAAAAACAATACCAAAAAATAAAATAAACAAACAAAACAAACCAAAAAACCCAACAACCCACATCCAGATGTCAGGAGAAATATGTTGAGAGACCTAGTTTTAGCTCCAACTTGTGTCTGCCATAGGAAAATACTCTGGTGAACCTCTTTCTGGCAGTCTCAGTAAATGGTCTCAGGCATTAGACTTCATATCTCTAAATTTAGGTTGGGAAGAAAAAGCCATTTTATGCCAAGGTTTCCAGTTTTAGATGCTATTTCTCCAAACATTTCTCAAAATATAAAGACAAGCCAAGTCTGTATCCTCAAGGGACTTGCACACTGGAGAGGTGCTGAGCAGCTGGGTATACATGGTGTGATTAGAAGGTAATGAGACTGGTTCTATGTGACTATCAGCCTCAATATTTATAATCATAGTGTGTGAATATTTAGTGGCGGGAGAGAAAAAGGGATAAAAGTAGCTACAGGCTCGAAAATGACCACACTGAATAGTCACCAAGTGTTAGGGGTTGACTTCTATTCCCCCAGAAGACATGACCAAGCCCTAACCTCCAGTCCTGTGAACTTATTTGTAAACAGGATCATTGAAGATGTTGTTAGTTAAGATGAGGACAAAGTGGGTTAGGATGGGCCCTAATCCAATATGACTGGTGTCCTTATAAGGCAAGAAAATTTGGACACAGAGACAAAGAGGTGGCCATGTGACAGAAGCAGAACTTGAGTTATGCTGCCACAAGCCAAGGAATGCCATGGATTGCACTGTCACGCTAGTGGAGAGGCATGGAATTGATTCTCCCCTTTAAGAGGAGGCATGGCCCTGCCGAGACCTTGATTTTGGACTTCCAGCCTATAGAACCATGCAATGGTAAATCTCTATTGTTTAAGCCAACTAGCCTGTGGTGCTTGGTTACAGGAGCCCTGACAAACTAGAATACCATGCTAACCTTCTGTTGTGATAAAGTAGGTATCACTGCCTTTGGAAGTCTATGGAGAAAAATTCCCTTGGGAATGATTAAGAAAATCTCAATATTTGGAATGAATTCTTCAGCTATGCACATTTCTCTTTTGCTGATATGACTGATATAAATTGGATCCAAAGAACAACTGTATCTGTTGGAAAAGTATGTGGATTATTTTGGGTTATAATTTTAAGGTGATGATAATATAAAGAGCTAACAGCAAGTTATATGATTAAAGGTCTTCAATTGGTATGGCCTTCTGGGAACAACTCTAAAGAAAGAATTATTATTTGGAAAGTTTGGAGAAAGTCTGAGCTGTGTTAAAGAAGCAACAGCTTCAGTCCTCTCATTAGAACTACCTCCCTCCCTTGTCTACACTGGCTGGGACCAGAAGAGGAGCTGCCAGGTTGGATTACTAACTTTCTTTGGACCTATTATTGCTTACGGAAAATGTTATTTCAGGCATTAGAGTTAAAAAAAATTTTTTTTTTCAATTCCAGACTTTATTTATGTTTCCATTTCACTTCTGGCAAGCTTGTACTTATTTAGAACAAAATAAACTATCAAAAATAATCTCAAAGGCATGCCTGCTGAGCAATGCATCTGGGGACAAATTACGTGAAAAAAGGAAAGAAAAACTGTTCATAAAGTTCACAACAAACTACATCATAAGAACACTCTTCAAAGAGTTTGTATTTTAGTTTTGACTACAAATAATTAGCTTGTTAGATTGTTTGAGAACCTGCAATTTCCATTAACTGAACTATTTTCCTTAACATTAAGTAACTGTGAAATCTTCTTACAATCTAGCTAATTAAACGTGGGCCAAACAACTATTCTCTTCAACTCCTTAGTTTGTATTCCACTGTCAAACTCCTTTGCACTTTCTCCTCCCCAATCTCTTAACTTCACCTCTATCTACTCACGTCAAGAAAGACAGACCTCTCTGGGTCCCCGTGTTGCGTGGGCAGCTCTTAACTGACTTTCCAGCAGGAGCTCGGTTAACTTTTACCATGGCGGAGTCTGAGGCATTGGAAAATCTTTTCTATAAATACACCCGGCCCTGCGAGTTCTCACTTTCTTGACCCATGAATCAATTTCTCAAAAGAAACCACCAAAAAGGAGAAGGGGAGGCATCTGCCAACCCCCCCCCCTTCATCCCCGCGGCTGCCAACTCCTCCCCTCTCATCTGTCTCTGGGATGCGGGCCGGAGGAGTCGCCCGCGCCAGCCCCTGCGGCCAGCAGGCTCTGAACCATAAGGGGGCGCCCGGCTCTCCTGCCTGCGTGAGCCGAGCGGGGCGGGGTTGGCGTGGAAAGCGCTCGTGCCCACCTTGCTCGCAGGTGCCTTTGCTGACCTGGGTGATGGCCTTCTCCCCGCGGCTCTCAGCCGTCAGGCTGGCGGCGCGCAGCTGGCACCCGCTGGGGTAGGTGGTGCCGTCACTGCCGCACACCGGGTAGCGGCTCTTGCATACGCACACGCCGCTCACCACCGGGCCGCCGGCTGCTGCCCCGGCTTTACCCTTCCGCCTCTTGCGGCTCTTCACGCACTCCATGCCCGGCGCGCAGTGCCCCCTGCCGGCGCCGCCGCCCCCGCATGGCTCGCCCTCGCCGCGGGCGCACACCGGGCAGCAACCGCACGCATCCCGGGTCTCGCCCAGCGGGCAGCCCCGTGGGGGCAGGGGCGGGCAGACGGCCGGCTCGCAAGGGCCGCAGGCGTCCGAAGAGGAGGAAGAGGAGAGGGGCAGGAGCAGGAGCAGCAGCCCGGCAGCGCCGAGGAGCAGGGCGCGCAGCGGCGGCCGCTCCATGGCACGGCGCAGTGGCGGCGGCGGGAGAGCGAGTGAGCCGAATGGGGCCGGCCGCCGCCTTAAAACCCGCTGCCCCGCCCGCCCGCGCCGCGGGAACCACACCCCATTGCGGCGAGAGCTCCGCTGCCCCGCCCGCGCCGCCCGCGCGGCCGCGCTCCTGGGACGCGGCAGGGACCCGCGGGCGGCTGGGGCATCCGCGGGGACCGAGGGGCGCTTGTCTCTCACCCGCTTCACTCGGCTTTTGCCCACGGAGCGCAGCTCCTGCTCAGCCCCCTTTTCAGGCGAGCCGCTCCCCAGACCCCCAGAGATCGCACTGCCGTGAGAGTGGCCCCCTCACTCTCTCCCTCTTCCCTTTCCAAGTTTCAGACACTGCCTTTTGGCCTTTGCGTATTCTAGAAAAGTGGCACTTTTTAAAAAAAAAGTCATATGCTGACATGACAATTGTTAAAAAAATCCGATGAAAAGTCTTTAGAGCAGAGTTTTCCCAAACATTCTTGCTTTGCCTCACAATAAGAGATAACAAGTTTATGTGAGCCAGAGCACACTGCTAAAGTGAAGCTAGTGCGAGTGCACTATTTTCTCTCCTAATCTGTTTCAATTTTTTAAATTCCATAGTCAAGATTCACTAAATTGATTTCACTACTTGTCATGGTTTTGTTTTCCCCAGAAGCAAAGGATTCCAGTGTAAGTATTTGAGAGGTGATGTCAGGACACACCAGTGAGGGAGGGGGAAGTGAGCAGGAGGGGAAGAGAGCCAGTAAGGGCGCTTATCAAGTCAGCGTCGTCTCTAAGGTGGGCTCTGTAGCTAGACAAAGCCCCCAGGCTCTACAGTGTGTGTGTGTGTGTGTGTGTGTGTGTGTGTGTGCGCGCGCGCGCCCGCTGGGGAAAGGGTTGTGCATATGGATGGGTAACTGCCCCACAGGGTTTTTAGCATCAGAGCCAGAATTGAGAATGCAAGCCCAGGGAGTCCTCTGTGGTCACAAGGTGGAGCCTTTGGGGCCAAATAAAAGAGCAAGCTGGGCTGCTCCCTGTTGAAGCTGGGGACCTGGGCTGGGCGGTAGCGCCAGTTAATCTGGAGAACTTGAAAATAGGAAGAGATGCTATCATTCAGAGAAAAGGCAGGAAAATGGAGCTTTGAAAGAGAAATCTGACAACTTCCTTCCAAGAAAGAATGTATTGTCACCTTATTCGGCTTCAGCTGTTAGTGAAATGAAGAGCCTAGACCTCTTCAAGGTCATAGAGTTGCTAAATGGCAGGAGAGAAACTTGAACCCAAACAGGTCTGACTTCAAATTCTCCAAGTTTAAGACTCCTGCTGCTACCCTCCTGCTGGTCATGGAATTGGGTGAGGCTTCGGATTTTACCCACTTTACCTCCCTGCTCCACAGCGGTATGTATTTGCGAACTGACTGGGTTTCCTGCTGAAGCCTGATGCCCACAGAAGTTACCAAATCAAAATGGCCAGTGTGGGAACTAAGCGCTGGTGTGGGCTTTCTGTTATCATCAATTAATCACAGGCAAAAACAGCAAGTGTAACTCCAGGCCAAAGTTTATTCACAGATCAAAAGGAATTACATTAAAAAAAAACACAAAAAACAAAAACCTTTTGTTGTCAAATAAAACACAGGTACAAAACATACATGCACAAAACAAATGAATCACTTAACAAATTATTGTAAGGTGAACACCTTTGTAACCACAATCTAACAAAAAGAACTTTGCAGTGGCTCCAGAAGCCCCTCTATGTGCCCCATCCCAAATCAACTCCCTTGCTTTGCCTAAAAGTAACCAGTATCCTGACTTCACCTTCTTCCTTCCTGCCTCCCTTCCCTCCTCCCTCCCTTCCCTCCTCCCTCCCTTCCCTCCTTCCTCCCTTCCTTCCTTCCTTCCTTCCTTCCTGCCTTCTTCCCTCCCTCCCTTCCTTCCTTTCATCCAAATGTATATCCCTTGACACTAGACTTTAGTTATCCAATTTTTTGGCTATGTCTTTCAAACTTCTTTTTCTTCCTTTTTTAAATAACAGCTTTATTGAGATAAAACTCGCACACCATATAATTCACCCACTTAAAGTGCACAATTCATTGGTTTTTAGTATTCTTGTATAGTCACAGAGTGGTACAACCCATACCACAGTCAATTTTAGGCCATTTTCATTACTGCCTTCCCCCCCTCCCCCAAAAAACCACCCCAAATAAAACCTGTACCCATTAGCAGTCTCTCCCCATATTGCCCCAGTCCTCCCAGTCCTAGGCAAACTCTGATCTATTTTATTTCTCTATGACTTGCCTATTCTGGATATTTCATATAAATAAAATTACATAATATGTGGCCTTTTGTGATTGGTTTCTTTCACTTAGTATAATATTTTCAAGATTCATCCATGTTGAAGCATTTATCGGTACCTTATTCCTTTTTATTACTGAAGAGTATTCTATTGTACTGATATACTACGTTGTATTTTCCATTCATCATTTGATGGAAACTTAGATTGTTTCCACTTTGGCTTTTATGTACAATGCTGTGTTTTAGTTTTGTAGGCTGCTCAAGCAAATACCATTCAAAGGGATGGCTTAAACAATGGTTATTTAATGGTTCATGGCTTTGAGGCTAAAAGAAAGTCCAAATCAAGGTGTCTTCAAGATGATACTTTCTTCCTGAAGACTGGGGCTGGCTGCTGGCGATCGTTGGTCCTTGACTCCTCTGTCACATGGTAATGAACATGGCGGCTTGTCCCTTCTCTTCTGGTTCCATTATGTTCAGCTTTTGGCTACTCCCTGTGGCTTTCTCTCTGTCTGACTGGATTTCATTCTACTTATAAAGGACCCGGTAATAGGATTAAGACCCATCCTGGCTGATGTGGGCCACACCTCAATGGAAGAAACCTCATCAAAAGGCCCTACTTGCAATGGGTTCATGCCTACAGGAATGGATTAAGTTTAAGAATATGTTTTTCTGGGGTCCGTACAGCTCCTGACCACCGCACTCCACCCTCTGGACCCCATAAAAACATGTTCTTTCCACATGCAAAAACATTTATTCCATCACCACACCCCAAAAGCCTTAAGTCATTTCAGTTACAATGCTAAGTACTAAGTCTCATTGCAATTGATTGAGTGTGGTCTGTCCTGGGCTACAATTCCCCTCAATCTGTGGACCTGTGAAATCTAGAGAAGAAGTTATCTGCTTCCAATATACAAGGCAGGAACTGGCACAGGATAGATATTCACATTGCAAGGGTGAGAAATCAGAAGGGAAACAGGGTCACAGTACTAAAAAAATTCTGAAACCCAGCAGGACATACACCATTAGATTTCAAGGCCTGAGAATCATCTATGGATCAATGTTTTATTCTCTGGGCCTGATAGAGCAGCAGACCCACCCCTTCCAAGTGCTTGCACAATGGCCATGCTCTCCCAGAACCATGAGCCACCCTCTCCAAGCATCAGGGTAGTGGCCAGGCTTTCTGTGAATGCTGGGGTGTGGGCTCCATTCTCTCAGAGCACTGGGATGGTGGCCAGGCTTTCAGCAATACATGTAGCTGATTTAAAGTTTTGCCCACCCCATCGCCTGCTAGGCAGTAGGGAGCTGGGAGTGGTGGAGGACCTGGTCTGTTCTTTCTCCTTCGTCTTTCCTTTCTTCCTACCCCTACCTCATCTGCTCTCCAGCCTAGGACTGAGCCCAGGATGGAGGGATGGGGGAGAGGAGGAAGTGTCATGTCACTTTAGGGATCTGGCTACTTGCAGTCTTCTTGCTGTTGGTTGGTACTGCTTTTTTAGTACCAACCTGACTAGTCATCAATAATCTGTGTGAGGCAGGCATCCCAAGGCTGGTTGTCTTGTGGGGACAATGTGTTGTTTCCTTGAAGGACCTTACTGGCATGGGAGAAAAAAAAGCTGCTCTGATGTCCAGGAAATGATCTGACCTCATAGGTAGACCTCAATGTTATTCCAGACTGATTTGATGATAACAGCTAGTCCTCAGTGTTATTGCAAACCCATCTGATGCTTATGGCTAAGCCGTGCTGTTCTCCTGTTGAACATAAACAATCTCACAGAACATCCATTTCAGACAAGGTTACCCACAAAATAACAAACAACTTCCTGCCTTGCTAAACAAGTGACTGCTACTTCTTTACCAATTACAGCTTTATCTTCCTCTTGTCTGCCTTTTATATAGATAAGATTTGTTGAGATACTCAATCATAGAATTGTCCCCACTTTCTGACAGCATTCAATCCAGGGCAACCTCCCGATTCCTTAGACCTTCCCCCAAACTACTCAACCAAAGCCCAATTCCTATAATTGGTTCTTACTGTGATGTCCCACAGTCCCATATGGTGCCCATTCTCCCTTGCTGCAACTTGTTCACTTACAGGTGTGCTCCTATGTGTGTGGGGGGGAGTATCTTTGGCTGAAGGGCAATAACACTTGAGAGATTTGCCCTCCATCTCTATCTCCATCTCCATCTCCATCTCCATCTCCATCTCCATCTCCATCTCCATCTTTTCTCCCTTACTTCAGCTCCACATTGCCCCCACTCTACCCATACTACACTCCAAAACCCTTTTCTGATAGGTCCTGGCCTTGGTGGGGCAACTCCAAGACTGTTCAGGCCAGTAACCTCAATGGCATCTATGGGAAACCCATGGTGCAGTGCAGACTGCCCCTGATGCATCTTTCTGAGCCCTGACAGACACAAATCTGTCTCCCAAGGAGATGTCCAACTGGGAAATGGTGTGAAGGGATGCTTAGTGTCTCTTCAAAATTCATGTCCACTCAGAACTTCAGAATGCGACCTTATTTGGAAATAGGGTCTTTGCAGATGTGTTTAAGAAAAGGTGAGGCCATACTGGATAGGGTGGGCCCATCCAGCAACTGGTGGTCCTTTGAAGAAGAGGAGAGTGCACGCAAAGACACACAAGGGGAAGAAGGCCATGTGAAGACCAAGGCAGAGACTGGAGTTGTGCTGCCATAAGCCAAGGAATACCAAGAGTCACCAAAAGCTGGAAATGGCAAGGAAGGATTCCTCTCCTAGAGCTTTTGGAGGGGGTATGGCCTTGCCAACACCTTAATTTCAGACTTCTAACCTCTAGAACTGTGAGAGAATACATTTCTGTTTTTTTTTTTTAAGCCACCCAGTTTGTGGTCAATTATTACAGCAGCTCTAAGAAATGAACACAAATGGAATGTCTGTCTCCCTTTCTTGCAAGCATCGCTGATCTCCTGGCTGCTTCTACTCACTTGACTTCTTTGGAGGAGAGGCAGACATGAGAGGGGAGAGAAATCCACTGCCTTCTCCACCAGGTTCTCACCTCTCTTCCATTTCCCCACGCCCTCATCCAATGCTCATGCAGTGTGGAGGGTAGTGTGTGGGTGGGGGTTGATCGTGGTTGGGCCATTTTGTGCTGAGGAGCATTCTGGTCCAATTCTTTTGTGTGTGTGTTTGTTTAACACGTCAATTTGATCGATACATATTAATAAAGAATAAGTCCATCCAAAGTGTACAATCAATGGTATTTGATGTAATCATATAGTTGTGCATTCATCACATCAATAATTTTTAGAGCATTTTCATTATTCCATAATAATAATAATAATACTAAAAAACAAAACGAACCAACCAACCAAAACAAACAAAACTCATCACCTCTCAATCTCTCTAGGCTTCCCCTGCCATACATAGCTGCTATTCTGTTTCCTTCTCTCTAGTATAACTGTATTTGTATTTTGTAAAGACAGTCTTATATATGCAATATCACCCATATTCATATTTTACGTGAGGTTACACTATATTTTACAGTCCCTTGTTACATTTTTTAGCTTTCCTTCTAGTAATATAAATGTCCTTAGGCTTTCCCTTTCAACCACTGTCATACCCATGTAAGAGCTCTGCTAGTCACAAATAGCATGATGTGCTCTCACCATTTCCATTCACTTCCAAATATTTACAAACAACTTTTTAACCAATTCTGGTCCAGTTCTTGATGACATTTTTTAGAATGTGGGGACTCTCAGAGCATATAGTTTTTGGTTGTGGATCCTAGGGCCATTTCCAGACAAGGGAAAAATTGTTCTATTCAACTCTCTGTTACAGTGGCTATTGATTAGCTTCATCATCATTTCATTTTCTTCTCTTCCTTCTCTCCCTTCTTCATCCTCATCAGTGAGTAGATGACGAGGTGAGTGACGGGAGAAGTGGGATCTAAAAGATTGTCCTAGGCAAAACAAACAGCACATGCAAAGGGGCCAAGCCATTGGAAATCTTTTGGACACATTCTAGCAACCAGAAAAAGGTCAGCATAACTCGAACAAGGGGTGTATGTGGAGAAACAGGGAGGAACGAGTCGGGAGAGAGGGCAGTCAGACGACCAAGGGCCTCGTGTACAGTACAGGACTTTGGACCGGATGGTATAGGTGATGGGGCTGCCGGAGAATGCAAGGGGAGGCGATGCAGGAAGGTCATGACAATAGTAAGAGAGGAATGGATTGGAACAGGGACAGACCTGAAGAAGAAAATGTAATTTCCACAGTGTTGGGGCTGCTGTTAACCTGTGCAGTACCTCTGTGCAAAATTGAAAAAGCACCCCCACTGGGCAGATGCAGCATGGAGGGCACAAGGCTTGGCAAGCATATATTACCTTTGTGCAAAAATAAAGGCGCCTCTTCCTCCTGAGAGGTGGACCCAGCTCACACTGGCATGCACAGCCCAGCAGGTGGAGGGAGGGCTGATTGTTAGCGTCACTTTTCCCCTGGTCTGGGTGCTCTTGTGCAGTATGCAAACTGCACAACCTTACAGGGAAGACGGGCCTGGTGCCAACATTGTGTCTGGTACAGAATTGGCACTGAATTAAAATAAAAAAGGGACAAAAGGGAAGTTCAGTTGGGCAGCTACCAGAGTCATCCGGGCAGAAATCAGTGGGGTACTTATTTGCTTGAAGTAAGTTGGGACAATGGAAATGGAAGTAGCAAGCGTATCATTCAACTTGTTCAATCACAGGTGTACTGGGGAGTGGGGGGAGGGAGGGGCAGGTGTTGGCTGAAGGGCAATGACACCCCAGCAATTTGCCCTCCAACTCTATCTCTCCCTCCCTATTTCAGCTCCACATTTCCCTGACCTAGACACTTTTGAGAGTGAAAGGGGTCACGCTGCGACAATAGGTGTAAAATAAGCAGAGGTATGGTCACCCTAAATAGAGGGAAGGGATGAATGAGCTATTAAGAGGTAGACTATAGAGGCCTTGGAAAGTAACAGTGTGTGAGGAAGTCAAGAAAAACCTCAGAGTTTCTTGTAGAGAGACTGGGTGAAAGTTCTACCAAAGCAGGTTCGTGTTGGGGGAAGAGATTTTGGATGTGTTGATTGTTTACAAAATCATGTCTGTCCTTTTTGGACAGCACCAGAGAGGGAAGGGGGTTCCCTAGTGATCATATTTCACTATTTTAGAAACATTGCAGGACGTTTGACTTAGAGTGAGTCCTAATGTGTGTTCTCTCCCTGTCTATAAAGTCCCTCAATGATAAAATACAATTGTTTAATAAAGGACAGAAACTGATTTCTTATCAGTATTCTGTATCTGATCTCTTACGAGCAGGCAAATAGCTAATGATATAATTGAAAAGGCATTAATAGCCTATAAAATTCAATGTTAGAGTCACAGAACTCAGAGGACTCTCTTGAGGTCACTTAAAGGTAGGTCAACACAGGACTTGAGTACACCATTAGCCCTGATCTTAAGTTATTGGGGCACAGAGATACCTGTAGAAATCTTATAGATCATCAAGGAATAGGATTTTTGCAGTTTCCCTTGTATTCTGTTTTATTATTTGACAGTCTCACATCAGGAAGATTTCAGAATGTCACCAAATGAGCCAACTTCTAAATATATAATTGCAAAGAAAATTTACATTGTAAACTCTAATCCTCACTATATGGCATATATCATATGAGGCTGTTAAACCTGTAAGAGCTTCATTTCCTGGCTTTAAATTTAATATTTTACACTTTAACTTTGGATTAACACAGACTTTTACATTTAATATAGGTTCCCCTATAAAATAAATTAAAGAGCACTTCTTTTTTTGTAACAGCAAGTAGAAAAATCTCTTGGGGTTATTCCATAATTAGGCTCCATCTTTCTTTTGTTGTGGTGAAACGATATGATCATTTGGTGGTAAATGATGCAGTGTCCCATATTAATCTTCCACTTGCCCGATTACATAATTCACCTTGGCAAAGTAGAAAAAGGAAAAGAAATTTCCTCATCGTTGTAAGAAGCCTGGGACGATATCAAACCAGGATGAGTAAAATATGTTCAGGGAATAAATGATTTAATCACAAACTTAATTGTGGGCAAAACATTGTGCCCCAGTTTACTTGGGTGTCTTCCAAAGTTTGTAAAGTTGTTTATTCTGAAAGCATTGATTCCTTCCCTTCTGAACAGATGATCACTAGGATGATAAAATGTTGTGTAACAAAATTCCTTTCACAGATGCTGTTTTGTCTTTTTTTTTTTTATTTTTAAACTTGATAAGGTGTTAGAATAACAACATGCCTTTCACTGATGCTGAAGATTCACTTTAACAAACTGATAAACGGATGACATGGATGTTGCTTTATCTATTCCCTCAAGAAAGCAAGTTCCCTGGCTGGTGTGTCAGCCTCTTAGTTGAATAACAAGCTAATTCTGGTATTGTCACAGTCTATAGCTATCAAGTTTCAAATCCAAATCCCTTACTGCCAAACCACCTCCCTCATTAGTACCTTCTCATAATGTTTAATAAACATGCTTGCTTTTAAAGAGAAATGTTGACATGTCAGAATAGAGGGAATACTGGGAAATTTTGAGTCCCTCTTCCTTTTGATTCTTGTTGAGTCTAATTCTCTCAGGTCATTTAAGTATATTCCTGAGAATTAACATTTTTAGGTTTTCCCCAAGGTTCAAAGGTGAAATTCTTGTCCTTGTGTTACTTAACCTTGCATTCTGAAAGCCCTCACGATATATCAAGAAATAATGAGTGGTTTGAAAGTCGAGGTCTTTAAGTGGGGGTTCCCAGTGACTTTCTTATTGCAGGATAAAATGGTTTGCAGAACAGACACCCAGGAGAAGGGAGAGAAGACACAACTTTAAGAGAAAGGAATAAGTGTCTCCTTGCCCCTCAGTAGAATCTCTGGTGTTCTGTGTGTGGTCCCAGGTTTTTGGACCTCATAAGGCAGATCAATGCACAGCTGGGGAGTCTAGTGGAGACTTGAACAACCTCCAAGGGTGGGAAGTAGACCCGGGGGGGGGGTGTCCTGTTAGGTCTTCAGTGAGCGTGGTAGGAGGGGTTATGTGGTGGCAACGACTCCTGTGTGGGAAGCCTTCACCTCTTTAGCCAATGAAGTAGGTGATGGACCCTCGTATGTCCAGAAAATCAGCTTACTGTGGGAAAGGGATGCTTTCCAGCTTTATGCACCACTCACAGAAATGATTTTGCTAAAATCTTTTTTGGCTCATTGGGGGACAGAATAAAACCTATTCTCAGGTATGACTGCATAAAATAAAATAGAACATATAAAATTCTTAATCTGGGCCTCTTGAGGTAGCTCTGGTCAGTGGGGGTTTTATATCAAAATAAATACTACTGACTAACCACACTCAGCGTGATAGAAAGAATGCCAGCCTTGAAATATTTTCATGCAGCACTTTAATATCTGACCTCCACAACTGCTTCACTCTTTTCCCCTTTGACTTCCATAATCTGCCAAAATGAATGACTTCCAGTCCCTTGGATTTGCCATCTTCTCTTGACTTCTCATGTGCGATTTCTTCTTTCTGGAATTCCCTCAAGAAACTGAGCATACATCTCATTCTCAAGACTGTTTACTCTATGACCAGAACCTTGCTTCCTTTGCCCATTTACCATCTGGGAGTTGTCTTGCTTCTGAACCCCAGCCAAAGCTGGAATGCTGCCGTTTCTTGCCAGGTCTGCCTGCCTTTCCTTTTTTTCTGCCTGTGTGATCTTTGTATGCTGCCTGCTCAAGCCTGTTGGAACCGTTCAGTTACTTCCTGCTGGGCCGCCCTGGGTTTGGCTGTTTACTTGGACAACTTTTTACCTTGTCTCTTGTCATATTCCATATTCCATACATGTCCACATAACAGACTGTGCTTCTGCCACAACATCTGTAGCTGGGTATGCCCACAAAAGCTTGCTTCCTCCCAGTGAGCACCTCGAACCCCAGGTTCCAGCCTTTCCCAACCTATCCATCCTGCTGTGCTATGCCTTTGCCAACACGTTTCTCTTTCCCTTGGAAGCTTTTAGGTAAGAAGAAAAATAAATGTTATGACTGGACTCATTGGGAATTTAACTATGAGATTCCTGTCCTCTTTTTGTGTGTGTGTGTGTGTGTCTATTTAAAAAGGATTCAGGGCTCAGGGGAAGCAAAACCCCTTCCCAAAGGGCAAGGCAATCTTCTCCAACCCCCAGGGCATCCCTGCTTCTTCAGGTTTTTATGGAGAGAGCCTTCTCTATCCTTTAGGTCTGGCAAGGTGGGTGGTGGGTTCTCCTCAGCGCATTCACCACCTTAGCTTTACCACACTGTAACTAATCACCAAACTATGTACTCTTGAGGATAATAGCTTAAAAAAAAACACCTGGTTTACCATTGCTATGTCTTTAACCCTTAGTCCAGTAGGTGGATGAGTGAATGAGTGATGAGTGAGCAAATGAATGAATAATATCACTGTACACATTCCACTGGCTAGCTCTCATTGCTTAGGAAGTGTCAGTTATCAGTCATTCCTCAGATTGGTCTTTTGGAACCCCTTTGGTTATGGGTTGAATTTTGTTCGCAGAAAGATATGCTGAAGTCCTAACCCCTGGTACTTGTGAATGAGAGCTTATTTGGAAATAGGGTCTTTGCAGATGTATGCAAGTTGAGATGAGGTCATACTGAATTAGGGTGTACCCTAATCCATTATGACTGGTGTGCCTAGAAGAAGAGGAGAATGCCATATGAAGAGAGAGACACAGAGGGAAGGTCATGTGAAAATGGAGGCAGAGATTGGGGTGATGCATCCACAAACAGAGGAACGCCAAGGATGCTGGCAAACACCAGAAGTTAGAAGAGGCAAGGAAAGATTCTTCCCTACAGGTTTCTGAGGGAGACTGGCCCTGCTGACACCTTGATTTTGAACTTCTAGCCTCCAGAACTATGAGGTAATAAATTCCTGTTATTTGAAGCCATGTGGTACTTTGTTACAGCAGCCCTAGAAAAACAACTTTCTTCTCTTATTCCAGTTCCCACTGCTTACTAGCTGTGTGACCTCAGATAAGTAACTTAACCTCTTTGGGACTCAGTTTTCTC
>JAQZBX010054025.1:0-18745 GCA_029593785.1 Cabassous unicinctus | reverse complement strand
TTTTTTTTTTTTTTTTGGCAAGGGAGTAAAGAGTTTATTAAGAAACAAGAAAAGAAAAACAGTACACAACCCTAGATTGGATGCGGGTGTGCTATAGGGTGAGAGGTACCAGTATCCATGATGCTTTTTCTGAAGAAATTAAGAGAAATACATTAGTAGCCTAAACATTATTTTACCTAGTGGAAGTCTGGTTGTTTTCATTAAGTATTTAGGAGGAGGAATAATTATTGTAGCATTTTTTTCCTGAAAATTTTCATTGGTTAAATCCTTTGAATACTTGCTATAGAAAAATATGGAACTGAGTCACTTTTTAAAATGCTGATCCAAAAGCAAGAAATTTTAAAAAAAGCCAAGAAAAATATTTCACTATACATAAATCTCAAGATATTTCAATAATAAAGGTAAATATCTTGACATTAATGCATTGAAGACAATAGGTTCACAACCACCTGCAAATCATTTTGGTTGATAATGCTCTAATTAGAGAAAAATTCTTCCATGAGCATTGAATGGAAATAAATGTTGCATATAAATGAAAAATATCAGGTGAAAATGATGTTTACTAAAACATTTATAAGTAAAGCCATGAAAAAATTGTATTATTCCTTGTATCCACTTTGGAAAATCTAGGCTGTGCCTTTATCTTTTAAGCTTTCTTCACCTGGGTCTTACAAGAGTAATTAAATATTTTGGGAGTGGTTCACATATAGTTTAATTTTAACTCAAATTCAGTGATTGCAATTAAAAATGATCCAATAAAAATCTAATGATATGAATTTTTCAGATTTTATATCATTTGGAAGAAAATATCCAGTGTTTGTAAACACGTATCTGAAAGAAAATATTTTCCATTTTTGTCACATATTTCTTCAAGGAAATGAAAATATTTTATTTGATCAAGTATCGCAATATATCTGTAAGCCTGGTGAAATGGAGGGTTTGTCATTTTATGTAGTATTTGTTAGTGTTTAGTTAGATCAATTTGGTTGAAACACAAAACAAAAAATGGTGTCTGATTCAAGTTGACAAAAGGGGTGTATACATTATGCTTAAGGCACTAAATGAAATGGAAAAACAAAGCAAATCAAAACAAAACAAGAATTCAAATCATAATCATTATGAGAACCAAATAAAAATGGCCTTCATCAGAACAGAAAGACTGACTGTGCAGCTGGGTATCCTGAAATGCAAATCTCTCTGGGCCTACATCCGAAGAGATTCTTGGGTCTTCACTCTAGTGAAAGCAGAATATACCATGCTGATTATGTTCTGACCTTGTAGTTGATAAGACTTAGTTTCTTATTCTTGTTTTATAACTTATTACCTGAATGATATATTAGGCAAGTTGCTTTTCAACTGTAAAATGCTCATAATAATGTTACATATTTTTAGAATTATAAGCATTAGAAGAGATAAAATCTGTGTAAAAGTACTTGGCACATCACAGATGATGACTTATAGCCAGCATCATCATCTTTTCTTCTTTATCATCATCATCATTGTCATAATCATCACCATCACCATCATCACTGGTACCCTAACCTTAATATGGTTCATAAATTGTCTATGTGTCTTCTTGTTTCTGTATGTATTCTCACTTCTCTCTACATTACCAATTGATATAGCTTCCATTCAAGTTTTTTCTTCAACTCATACCTTTGATTTTCTCATAACTTTAACTTGTTTACTATCCTGCTCTATATCTTTTGATATTATTTCCTTCCTTCGGTGGACTGATTATTTCTAAATTTCTCAGATCAAACTCCCAGGTTAGGAACACTTCTTAATTGGTTTTTCTTTAGGTAGAGATTCTAGTGTCAGGCCATGCCAAAGGTTGGTGTGTGGTTCTATTTTATCTCAGCTCAGCAACTTGTTGGGTCATAATACGTGGCTGCATGAAGCTGCCCTTCAACAGGTTTAGTAGTGGGGAATTTCTTCAACCCAGAAGTACAATGATCATGGTGGCCACATGCCTGTTATGTCTAAATAAACATAAAAAGTAAAAATTAAACAACTTATCAAAACTATAGAACCAGTTATGAGTGGTAAGACTGGGTCTTGAATAAAGATCTTGTGTCTTCCAATTCAATATTTTTTTGAATAGACTTGAAATATTTTCGGTAATCTTGACACTTGCACATCATTACAAAATTTCTATGCAAATTATCAATATCATTTTGCTGCTTAAAATTTTAAAAATCCTTAAGTATCACAATTTTATAATTTATTGTTTCATATAAATCAAAATCTATATCACTTCCTGAAAAAACTTTTTTTGTTGTTTTAAAATGCCTTCTTTATAATTGAATTCTATTGACTTATTCTTTTTATTTTCATATTCCACAGGCTGCTAAGTTGGCTGTCACAGTGCAAGTCTTGGAGTCCCAATGGGGGACTCAGGATCAAGACGATCTACCCTGGTCTCCCGGTTGCCAATATTCAGAAGAAGTAGTAGCAAAAGACATGATTCTCTTCCTTCTTCACCTTCCTCCAGTAATACAGTTGGTGTCCACAGTTCCTCTCCTTCCAGCACTAATTCAAGCTCAGGTAGTACAGGTAAACGTAGGAGTATATTCCGTACTCCTTCGATTAGTTTCCACTACAAGAAGGGGAGCGAACCTAAGCAAGAAGCCACCAACCAGAACCTTAGTATTTCAAATGGTGCTCAACCTGGTCATGGCAGTATGCAAAAACTGAGTTTGGAAGAACATGTTAAAACCAGGGGAAGACATTCTGTTGGTTTTAGTAGTTCACGAAATAAGAAGATAACAAGATCTTTGACAGAGGATTTTGTACGGGAAAAGGAGCACTCAGCTAATAAAAATGTCTTTATAAATTGCCTCAGTTCTGGTAAAAGTGAGGGGGATGATTCTGGATTCACAGAAGAACAAACCCATCATTCTGTTAAGCAGTCAACAAGGAAGCTACTTCCTAAATCTTTTTCATCTCACTATAAATTTTCTAAGCCGGTTCCACAGAGCCAATCCATTTCACTGGTACAGCAGTCTGGATTCTCATTGGAAATTACACAATACCAAGAAAGAGAACCTGTATTAGTAAGAGCTTCTCCATCTTGTTCTGTGGATGTAACAGAACGAGCAGGAAGCTCTTTGCAATCTCCTTTGCTTTCTGCTGATCTTACCACAGCTCAGACCCCATCAGAGTTTTTAGCCTTAACTGAAGATTCTGTGTCTGAAGCCGATGCATTTCCCAACAGTGGAAGCATGGCATCCCACTGTGACAACTGTAGCCACAATGATTCTACCTCTCAGATGTCTCTCAATCCTGCTGCTGTTACAAAGGCAGCAATAGAACTCATAGGAAATGTGCCCTTTGCAAGTACGTCTCCTGGGAAATACAGGTTAGATGGTCGATGTAGTGCTGAATCGAATTCCTTACCCAAAACCCCTGCTGCTAATCAGAAGGAAGTGTTATTGCAAATTACTGAACTACCTGTTATGAATGTGTGTAACTCAGAGGCTCATCAATCAGCAGATAATCAAAGAGAAGAAAAGATGGTCTTACAAAATGGTGAAACAATGCTGGGAACAAGCTCTCCAAGGAAACTTGGGTTTTATGAGCAACATAAAGCAATAGCTGAACGCGTTAAAGGGATCCATCCTATTTCAGATTCAAAGACAATACCCTCTTCTGGTGATCTTCATATATTTAACAAAACATCCTATGGATATGAAGCAAATCCTGCCAAAGGTGTGCTGATTTTCTTTTTACTGTAAATGATAGGAATTAATTTTCACTATAATTTTATTTTCTTGTTCTATCTCATGAACAGAAACGTTTTCCTTATTTTCTATTCTCTAGCAATGTTTCCTTATTTATAACTTGTTTTAAATCTTTTCCTTACTTGATGTTAAACTTATTTCATTTGTATTATGCTGAAAATATAATTCAATAATAGTCATTTTTCATAGATGTTACCCAGATTCTGACCCTCAGAAGAAAGTAGAAGGGAAAATAATTTTACTTGCAATGTGGATTATCTTAAAGAAAGAATATCTTTTTTTGTAGTTTATTATAGAGGTATTGAAATTTGTTAGTTAATTAAATGGATATATTCCAACCAAAATCCCTATAAAAGAAATTTGTATGATTTAAATTCTATTTTCTGTTTTCATAGTGGCTTATTATTGAGTAGGATTCCTGTTTGGGCATAAATAATTCCTACATCCAGAAACAATAAAATTGCAAGCTTTTAAAAATAGTGTCATTTGAGTCAGGGGACCCTGATCTGTTGTTAACTAGTTCTGTAACTTTGGACACATTGTCTCTCATATTGAAAAAAAGGGGTGGGGGGGGGCTTGAATTACTACCCCTGGATTCCAGAAAACTTTGTTACTCAGTGAAAAATTCAGTTCAGGAAAATTGTTGAATATAAACCACCTACTGAAATATGAGACATTGTTTTTTCCCTCTGTTATTTACTATTATTACAACCACCATTGCTACTCTGAATAATAGTTTTCCCTACATTAAGTGATTATTATGGCCCCGACACTGTTCTGTGCCCTTTGCCTACATTAATTCATTTAATCCCCAAATGATCAATCAAAATTGCTCCTGTAATGGTAACCCATTTTAAAATAAAGAAACGAGAGCCCATGCAGGTTAAGCAGTATCTCCAAAGTCAACAAGTTTTTAAATGATTGATTGGGATATAGAATGCTGAAGTAGGTGCTGCTATGTTCCCTATTTTCAGATATGAAAATTATGGCCCAGAGTTCATATAGCTTGGATGTAGCTCAGCCAAAATTGCAACTATCTGAATTCAAAGTACAGCCTCTTAATGACTATGCTGAACTACATGCCATAACTAAGAAGCAAGTTGCCACTCAGTGCTTCCTGGGAACACATGCTCAGACAGAACAGAAACTTCAGCAAATGACCACTTTATTACTTACACAGCACAAAGGGTCCAAAAGAGGAGGGGAAAAGATCCCATCATGGCTGGTTTCCCAGGGAGGCCAAAAGCCTGGGTCAGGGGTGGTGGATGGCACTACTTTGCATCAGAGAAGAGAGACCCTGTGCTGTTTGAGTGGTGAGTATTTATACACCCCAGCATTCCAGCCAAGGTATTGTTGGGCCTTTTCACTAGACCTAATCTTTTCCCTGGGCTGCAGAATGGAAACAGACTGAAACATTTGCACAAAAATAGAAAAGTAAGTGGGGTAAGGTGAGGGCTGGGAGATGGCTGCTAAGTGTGTGTCTTTGACTTCCCCAGCAGTGACCCTAGCTTTTCCTAAAACATTAAGAATAATACTAAAATATTAAATAAAACTAATAAATAATGTATTACCATTATATGACTTGTCTAACAGCCCCTCCATAAACATATCTATTTTAAAGATTAAGTGCATGAATAATTTTCCCCTTTCTTAATCTGTTTTAATAATTTTTACATTTGATACGTGGTCATTTTTATGCAAGTGCCTTTTTTTCTCATCTTTTGAATGGTAGCCTTGTTTGTACTCTTGGCTTTAGTTATACCTGTTTAATTTCTTTATCAATAATAGAATAAGAATGATGATGATGATAATGATGATGATGATGATGATTGGTCATTACATACATGTAACGTGTCCTTACAAAATGTGCTAGTAAATTTATATGTGCAATTTCATTTAATCCTCACAGAATTTTTACATGATAGTAATTAATAACTGAGGTTTAGGGTTAGTTTAAATAATTTTATGAGGTCACATTGCTAGCAAATGGTGGACCTCAGAGTGGAAACTAGGAAGTTTTGAAAAGAAATTATACCAAAAAGTGTAGAAATATAGTTATCCTGATATGTCTGAATTATTTAGCAATGATGCCTTGCCTCAATGTCTGATTGTATACTGTATATATTTATTTGTAGGAACCTAGGGAATGCCCATGAGTTATCCTGATGTTTATTAATCTGGTGATTGGGATCCTAATTGCAAGCCATTTAACACATCAAAGTAATTCTGCTGTATTTGACTATGTGCTGTCTGTTCTTGGACATTAGTTTTTTAGCCATTTTATCTGCTAGTTGTAAAATAGCAGATAGGCAAATTAGCTGATAACATGACAAAGAAAAGATAATAATACACTATCTCTCATTTTATAGAGGATTTATCTATTCATAAGGGTTTTATAATTTTGTGGTATAAAATTTTACAATTAAGTATATTTTATGCAAGGGAGAATTGCTATACACATTAAATTCCAAAAACCAAATTTATTTTTTATTTATTATAAATCACATTTAATTTAATGCTTAATACACATAGGAGTGTCTTAGGTATAACATCATATCAAAATTAATAACATAATATGGAGCTCTCTGGCTATTTAACCTATATTCATTGGCTTAAAAAGTTATTTGAATAGAACTGCTATATCTTGGCCTAATAGATTCTCATCAAAAAGTCAGTCATTTATTCATCTATTCATTCAATAAATATTTATTGTTTTAGCACTATTTCAGATACTAGGGCTATATCAATTAATAAAAAAGACAAAAATTCCCCAGCTTCATAAAGCCTCCTTTTAATTGAAGAGATTCCAACAATTAACATACAAATGAATGCTAGATTGTGGTAACTGCTGAAGATATATTTAAAGCAGATTAAAGGATTAGGAAAATGGGGTTGAGTCTTAGTTTGCATTTTTAAAATATAGTGAGCAGAGTAGTATCCAATGAGAAGGTAATATAATAGCAAAGATCTGAAAGAGATCTGAGAATAAGCCATACAGATATTTGAGAGAAGTATATTCAAATAGTGCAAAGTCCCTGGGGCAGAATCAGGCCTGCCATATTCTAGGAATAGCAAGAGGTGCAGTGTGGCAGGAGTAGAGTAAAAGAGGGAAGGATAGTAGAAGACGTGGTAAGTCAGAGAGCTGAATAGGGTAGGGAGTGGGGTCATATGAGGAGGAATCTGGCAGGCCATTGGAAAGACTGCAACTTGAAGAGAGGAGTGATCAATCTCACGTTTTAAACGTATCATTCTGGCAATCATGTCGGTAGTGGATTATGGGGAATGAGGGGAAGTGGTAGGATGGGATAAGCAGAAGCAGGGAGAATATTAGTAAGCTATTGCAGTAATCCACGCAAGAGTTGATGAGGCTTGGAACCAGGATATTAGTGCGGAAGGTAGTGAGAAGCAGACAGATTCTGGATACATTTTGAAGTAATAAGGACAGGATTTGCTACTGTGAAGAATGTGAGTTGTGAAGGAAGCCAAAGATGATTCCAAAGGTTTTGGTCTTCAAACTTTACTACTACTGTTATTTTAAAAAGTTTTCTTTGAAAGGAAAATATTGAATCGTGCTCAAGTTTTTCATGTGTTTATAATGTAATACTTTTAAAAGCCACATTTAGGCATCTATGTTATTTTTTATTTATTTCTCTTTTAATAGTTCTTGCCAGTAGCCTCAGTCCATACCGTGAAGGAAGATTCATAGAAAGGCGACTGCGATCCTCATCAGAAGGAACTGCAGGGAGTAGTAGAATGATTTTGAAACCAAAAGATGGAAATATAGATGAAGTTAATAGTCTACGAAAGCAAACAGCAGGTTCCTCATCTTCAAAAATGAACAGTATGGTAAGTTTAGACATACGTCGTACCTAATAAAATTTTGCCATATGTATCTGGCATGCTTGTGCCTCCTGAAAAATGAACACATCCTGAAAGATGGACTCTTCATAGCTGAAGGTAAAATTGGTTTCAGAATGGTGCCAAAATTCAGAGAGATTGGATCACAACAGATAGAAGCACACCTTAACAGCTACCCTTACTTCTCTCTTGTTTGCTTCCATGGGAACTTGATATTCTCCCTTCTACAAGACCCTGGGCTCACAAGTTAAGAAAAATGCTGATCATGAGAATACCATTTGGCCTTTGGATATTTTCATTTTACACCATCTTTCCAACTTACAACCACTCTAGAAAATATATTTTTGTAAAACACAGCTATGCCATTACCACTCTGAGACCCTTTAGTAAGCCCTATTTTAGCTGTCCTTCTGCTGTGCCCCTCCACATAGCATAGTCCTTGGGGCCAAGGGGAAATACCCAACCAAAGCTAGAACATGCTCTAGGTAACTAAGATTCCAGAATTCTTTGCCCCAAACCATTAAAGCTTGTTTTGAGGATGAGGGTAGAGGTGGAGTATGTGTGTGGATCATGGTCTGAGCTTGGATTTAAGGGCTGAGGTGTTAAGAGGCCTGGGTATGAAATACCCTCTAGTGTGATTGGAGCCAGGGGTGGGAAGGGATGAGGGGTGGACTGCAGCCTGGAGGAGTCACTGAGGGCTCAGACCTTACAAATATAAAGGGCTGCTTGCGTTCTGAAATTCACTTTTCTCGCTTTCTCACAAAAAGGTTCTTTTTCATCAGTGTCTTTGGCTCCTATTGTTTAATAATGTTTCTTTAATATGATCTATCTCTCTCTCTATCTATCTATCTATCATTCTATAAATGAAAAATGCTCAAAATTAAATATCATCATATCTGTACATAATTTAGATAACTAGATGTTGGAGATTGAATCTTGTCCCCCACCAAAGGCATGTTCATGTCCCACCTGCTGTGGTTGTTGAACCCTTTAAAAATAGGACTTTTGAAGATGTTATTAATTAAGGTGTATCCAAATTGAATGAGGGTGGGCCTTAACCCAATATGACTGAAGTCCTTATTGGCATACAAATTGGACACAGAGAGAAGCAAACAGGGCAACAAATCAGAAGTCAACTGAACCTGAAAGAGAAAGGAGAGGACATCACCATGTGCATTGCCATGTGATGGAAAAGCCAAGAAACAAAGATCACTGGCAGCCAGACTCAGAACTCCACGGTCTTTGGGCAGAAAGCATTGCTTTGCTGATGCCTCAATATTTGACTTCTAGCCTCAAAACTGTGCAACAATAAATCCTTGTTGTTTAAGCCAGTCCACCATATAGTATTTGTTTTAGCAGTCAGGAAACTAAAACACTAGGTTTTAAATGGAAGTATTATATCACCTAATTATGACATTTAATTATAAATAAACCTCAAGTTAGTGAATCAGCATTGAGTGATAGAAAAACATTGGACTTGAAGTTTAAAGGTTTGGGCATTAGTTCCAGCCTGACCAGATCTTAATTTTGGGTTTATCAGTGACCATAAAATAGCAAATGATAATGGACAGTTTGCTTTCATTACACCAAAAAATAATTATATACATATATATAGGTGTGTTTACATTTTTATATAAAGATACTTCATCTTTTCTCTTGTTCTTTTGCGAGTTGAAACTATTTTATCATTATTGCCGCAATTCATCTTTTTTGTCTCAGTACAAAACGTGTTAAAATTTTTTACAATTCTTGTAAGATTGAAACTTATGGCTAATGACATATAATGAAACATTTAGCTTCAGAAAATTACTATTATACTTACATAGAGAGGTATTCAGTAATAGTTGTTCACTGTTAAGTAAATTTGCCCAAAGTTTGGCCTTTTATATATTATTATTTTACATCTTGTGTTTTTCACACTAAATATTAACTATAAACAAGTCTTTTATTAAGATTGCAAAATTACTCTTAGCTTCTAAGAGCTACTTTCAAGGTTTTAAATGGAAAAAGTAAAAAGCACAAAATGTAATTTTAGTGCTTTTATATCAGGCTTTTCTTAAATTTTCAAAAACCATCATTGCGGTGATGTAGGTATCCCACTAGATGGCAGGATTACATCATTGACACAGTGTGGAAAGTCTAGTAAGGGTGCAACAGACCTGGAAATATTGTACATGTTCTCTGGATTTACAGATACAACTTTTTCAAATAAATAATGAAATTTCTGAATTTACACAAGAAACCTGTTGAAAAGGAACTTTATAATTTCACGTTTTTTTCTTTAGATTTTACAAATTGTCTCTCATTCAATTAATTTGCCATTTAATAGTAATTGAAAATACATAAAATATATTCTTTAATTCCTAGCAATAAAATAAAAAATGCTAGGGTTATTTAGGTAATTTTAAGTAAATGTGGAACAAATGACTTACATATTTGGAAATTTTAGCTTTCTGTTTGAAAAACAACATACATTATGATATTCCTCTTCCAAAATAACACAAGTGAGCAATCTGTATTTTAGAATGTATCCTGGTTCAGTTATTCTTTTATCTTAGGGCAATAATAATCTCGACATTTATTTTTAATGCTTATTTGAACCAAGGCACTATTCTTAAACCAGTAAGAATAAGCTAGGCTATGGGATAACCAGTAGCTTCCAAATCTTAGTGAAAATGAGATTTATTTCTCACTCATGATGCATATTTATTATGGAAGATGCTGAGAGTTCTGTTCAATGTCTCCTCCAGTCTGCTACAGAAGCTACTTTTGCAAACATTGCCTTTCGCTGTGGCAAAAGGAGAGAAATCACTGGAGGGCCTGATCCCAGTGATAAAATGTTCTGACTTAGAGAGACTCAC
The DNA here is from genome assembly GCA_029593785.1 of Cabassous unicinctus. Lineage (NCBI taxonomy): Eukaryota > Metazoa > Chordata > Mammalia > Cingulata > Chlamyphoridae > Cabassous > Cabassous unicinctus. The sequence goes on along the minus strand of JAQZBX010054025.1, from coordinate 8,283 downwards.
ACTAGCAATTCATTGGCCAAACTAACCACAAAATGGGCAGGAAATGTAGTCCTCCTTGAGTCTGGAAGGTATATACTCAGAAATGCTTGGTGAGAATTAATGACTACAAAATATTCCCAAATAATTGATTTTATCTTCATCCTTTTAGTTAACTGTAATTTCCTGCCTGCCTCCTGCCTCTCTTTTATCCATAGTGATTTAATGTGCCCTGACTTTGTGTCTCACATTGTGCTGGTCATTGGGGTCAAAAAAGATGTCTCTGGAATGGAAGGATTCATTCATAACCATGAGGCTTATCTTTTTGGATGTGCTCTCTTCTTAATTTAAAGGCCTTGAGATGTTTATCTTAAGTGAACTAAGTTTACTTTTTCTCTTGCCTCAGTTTCTGGGAAACTTACTATAGTTGAAGGTACTTATTTTATTACATTTAACGGTAATAAAATACTCAGAAAATGCATCCTCAGAGGTGCCCTGATTTCTTTGTGCTTAAGTAATTCTGAAAGAATTCATTTGTGGGCAGTTTTACTCTGACAGCATAATTTCTCTCATTTGCAGTTTGGCATCCTACTGCCTTTGTTGAGAAACTGTGAATACCACAGTAGAAACATTAAGCTGTTAAGACTTCTTTGGTAAAAGAACAGACCAGATTCATATTTAAGGAAAAAAGAGTTATTTGAAGATCAGTAGCATCCCATATCATATGTTAATTCTTTGGTATGTTCAACTCCAGAATTTAAATATTATTGACTAAGTTGAATGACTTAAGACTAACTAAGCAGCGTGTGAAACAGCCTGGCACTTTGTTATGCATTCACTTTTCTTCTGGGGTCTCCTGTTTTCTCATTTATGTCCTTATCCTTTAGTCATTCGTTCATTAATTAAATCATGCACAGTTTCTATTAAGAAATATTTATTGAGATCATACTCTGAAGATGTTTTAGAAGATTTTAGAATTCCAGACAGTAAGATATGAAGAGTGAACATGATCATATCAATACACCAATTTAACCATTTTGACCATCTTAAAATTCAGAATGGTGGGACATGTGTGATTTGGGTTGTGACCATTGATATGAAAAGTGAAGAGGATTCAAAATGGGCACATGATCTCCTATATCCCTGATTCATATGTACTTTATCTCATGCTTTCCACTGATATTATTAAATATATACTTTACTTCCTGGTTCCTTTTGCTCAGTCTTACCATCAAAGCCCAGTTATTGGAGTTGAGCAGTCTGAAAGGCAATGGGACAGGATGGAAGAAGGTGTAAAATAAATTGCATAATTAATGCCCAAAGAATTAATTGTGAGGCACCCTTCCTCTACCATACACTAGGCAAAAGAGTTGTACTGGCTTTGTTTGGTATATGCACCTTCACACTTCTATTTTGTGGCATGCAAGTTGTTCAAGCTCAAAATTAAGAGCAAAGGAAAGATTATTATTAGATATAATTTAAGAAATACCTCTTCTTAATCCTGAAATCCTTAATGTGACCTAAAATATTTAAAACAGTAATGACTTCTTGGGAGCTAAAATAACAATCTCAGCCTTTGGTGCAACTCATTGTCAATGCAAGTACAATGAACATCATTGCATGCTACAAGGATATATAAAGAGAAAAGGAAACAGTTCATATTTTTAAGGAAAAGGAGCCACAGAAATCGTTCTCCACAATCCTTACAAATTTTTAGAAGGAAGGTCACAAGTATCACTCATTTAACATATAATTACATTTGTTGATAACTGGCATATTAATTTTAAATGAATAGCTCTATCCATAATGTCTTTATTGATTTTTCTAGCTGTTAATAATACTTTTCCTCTCAATGCTGCTTCATGGAGATCTTTTGGACAGTCAAATGTGGCAAGGAGAAGAGACACAAGAGATGCTTCGAAGAAATTTTTTATGCCCATAGGCCTAAGGAAGAGCCACAGCACTCTTTGCAGGGTCACACCAGAACACGTCAGGAGCATGAGGTTCAACCAAGTGGACGGGGAGCAGAAGCAGAGTGTGTGCATCTGGGGATTATGACTTTTATAGTGTTACAGGGGTGTGGTTTCAGCAGCCAGTGGTTGGCCAGGTATATGATTGCAGAGTGATTATTTAAATTTGGCACCTCTGTGAAACTGGATAGGGCTCAGGGCTAGTGTGGAGGGAGACAGGGAGAGCTTCAGAAATCACTATTGAGAAATGACAATAGTTGTCTTGGGTACATGTGCAAGAGACTAGGATGAGTGGGGCATCACTGACCAAGCAGGGCTCTTAGATTTGTTTCTCTTATTATAAATGCTCCTTTAGATCATTTCACACACATGGCACCCACCATATAGTTATTTGAATGTGTCTTGTTTTACCTATTAGACAGCAGTCTTTTAACTGGAGGAAACATGGGCTATATTGGCATTCCTTACAGCATTTATTTCCTCCACAGAGGAAATAAGTCACTTGTTTGTGGTATTTATTGGAGAACCTGTTAAAAATATATGTTCTTGGTCAAATATGTCTAAAATAGGATTTTTAATATCCCCTGTCTGTTTTATCTAGTCATGCTTACCTCCTTCCTTATTATTTTACAGATGCAGAGTTGCCTTTAAAAGCATAAAATATCTTGTTCATTTATTTTTCAAGCTTATGGGATAAGTCATTCTTATTTACAGTCTGTCACAGTTTGTACGCTTAGTGTTCCATATTTTGAATAACTTATAAAGAGAGTTAGCTTACTTCATCTTAAATGACTTTAAGACCAGTTTGAGTAAATAAGTAAAATTGTAGTCAATTTATTGCCATTTTCTTCATGCAATTCACATGAGAATGTTCATAGCACCTATTTTCCTCCCCTGTGGTTACATTATTAAAAATTAATATAAACAATCATGTTGTTGTAATAGCAACATTAAATAATATATATTATAATCTTCATTTGGAATAGTACATATTAGTGTTTATTATTATTTACCAGGGAAATAATTAAAAAGACAATAAGAGGATAATTAAAGATTTTTTTCTAACATCCAGAATAGTTTTTATCTGTTTATGTTCCTCTAAAAGTAAGAAATTTGAAGATGAAGATTGTTTACCTTTTACCCTTGAGCATATAATACAATTTTATTTTTAATTGGCTCAGGTATAGCTCTTAATTTCCTGTGAGATGAAAACTGCTTTATGCCTTACATTGGTAGCTTCCAGGGCTGGCATAGCTTTCATAGTGTGAGAGATATTACTTATTGATTCAGGATCCATGACAAATCTTTGACCATCTGAACAGCCACACAATCTATAACACAAAATTGACCTTGAGCAAATCTGAGGAGATAGACACTGGAATCTGAAGTGTGTACGTTTTTCTAGTTAGACCAAGAAAATAAATTGATTTCTCTTAGAGTGATTCCAATATTTTGAAACTTAAATACAATACATTACATTGAGTAAATTATGTAAAGCAATCCAGTTTCCAAAGTCAAGAAATATGTTATTAAAATAGAGTTAATTGTACCCTATGTTGAACATTATAGTTGAGGTATAAAAATTATAAATATTTTAATACATAAGTATTGTTTTCAAATAATTTTAAAATTGAGGCAAACATTTATAATGATCTCACAAACCATCATTTTGGAATTTCAGGATAAACAAGTGCAATTTACAAGTGAATTGTACAGATACAATTTCACACTCTTCCCTTGTGATGGCATTTTGTTTAAATTGTTTTTCCTAAATTAAAGTAGCTGTCATGTTGTCACTTTTGTAATTTAGCTCAGTGATCATTTCACTCTAGTGCTAAAAGTTTGTTCTGAAGTGCTTTCTCTATTTATATCAGTTTTTGTTCTTTGGTTGTTGTGCCAACATGAAATAACCTAGTGCCATGTTTTTTTAGTTCTCTCTTTTAGGGTCTTTACTGTGTATATTTGCAATTATCTTATGATTTTCACACTCAACTAGCTGTCTTCAACACTACACAAATAATTTTGTTGTTAAGAGAGATTCACATGAATCAGAGCTCTTATCAGGTATCAAGAGGCACAGGCGAAGGAGGGAAAGATCTGGAATACCTCCCCACCTCCTCACTTTCTTTCTTTATTAGAGGTGCCCTGGCCCAGATTGTTGGATGAATAAGGTATGCAATTGCCTCATTTACATAAAAGGAGCCATCTCAATACAGAACATTTCCATTTTATACTCTGATAGTTACATATCATACTTGGACATTTTCCCAGTAGACATATCCCTTAAATTTCTAAATTCCAGATTTACTTTTCATAAGCAGTCTTGGCCAATGAGTCTCATTCTGTGGAAAGCATTCCATAGATAGACTCTCTTGTCAATAAAAGCCATTTATTTTGCCAGTACGCTTGTTTGCCAGGAGGTCTGTCATTAGTATATTTTCCAGGAGATTAGATTAGGTCTCCTGCCTTCTCTCTTTCCAGAAAGCCTACCCTGTTTCCCCTCATAACAGGGAAAATGGATCACAGACCAGCTGCTTAACTTGATTCTTCTCTGGCAGTGAATATAACTTTGAACACCCTCCTCAAGTTATTTATTCCATTCTTACTACCCACCCTCTGAACAACCGTATTTTCATCCATTATTACCTGATCTAAGAGAAATATGTGTTCCTGCATCCATCTGAAGCAAATGTTTCTATTAGGTAGTCTTGATTTCAATCCATCAGCTTCAGAAATTTGTTGTTTGTTATGCTTCTGTTTTTCTTCAGTTTCTTCTCCATCTCTTCATTGCTGTTATTTTAAAATGCTGCTGTAAACAGTGTCCACTGCTGTTAGTTTAGTTTTTAAAAGTAAAGTTTTCTATCCTTGAGGAAAAAAAAAATTCTATGTCCAGCCTGCCCCTATTCCTGTTCTTCCTACAAGGCCAATAGTCTTGAAAGAATGACCTTCTATTGCCATATTCATTCTTCATTGCCCTTTAACTCTTCAATTTCATGTGTTTTTCCTTCTATAATATATATTTTTCAACATCAGTGCTACTGACATTTTGTCCTCTTAATTCTTTGTTAAGAGGGGAGTCTTGTGCATTTTAGGATGTATAATACCACCCTTACCTCACTAAATTCCAGTAGCAATTCCCAGTTGTAACAACTAAAACTATCTATAGACATTCCCAAATGTCCCCTGGGAGGCAAAAATTGTCCCAGGTTGAGAACTATGCTAAAGTCTTCAATGATATTAAAATGTTCATGTTCTTTTTTTTCAATTATCATGTTTCCTGACATCTCTTCAGCATCTAGCACTGTTGGCTACTCTTTTAGTGTATTTATTCTCATCTCCTCTTTGCAAAACTCTCTTCTCTGGTTATTCTTGTCTTTCTTCTTTTTACCTTTTCAGACTCTTTTACAGGCTACTTCACCCACAGCTTAACTACAGATATTATTTGTCATTCCTCACCTTTTCAGTCAACTGTCCTACCTGAAAACTTAAGAAGTTTTATGAGATATCCAAATGAAAAGACCGGGAATCTCTATTCTATAGGAAATCTGACAAAATCAGATAGATAATGAAAAACACAATATATTACATTTATGGAAATAGAATGAAGGTTGTGAAAGAGTTATTTGCTGAAGAAGAGTAGCAGAAACTCTGGATAATTATCTTGCAAATGCATGTAGTTTCTCTCCCTTTATTTTTTCCCTACCTATATTACTATTCTAATTTCTGTTTTTATACACCTTATGTTGCCGCCCCCTTTTAAGATACTCCAATAATTCTCAACCCCCCACTTTGTTTCTAAAGTTTCATTGGCAAAGCCCCAAATAAATCACTCAAAAGTCAACCATATTAGAACCAGTGGAATACATTGCAATAATAAAGTCTACCCTCACTGCTATCACCCAGCATAATCCACACTAAAAAAATTGCAGCAGCTGAAGTTGAAAATAGTACAGACAGTGGCAGAAGTTGTGGCAGATGTTGTGGGTATTGTGCAAGCAGCATGTATTTGACCTTCCAGGAAACTTGGCAACTACGGGAGAACCACATGTTGTCCACTTCAGTACCACTGTGAACTCTGCAATTGCTGTTTCAACTCTGTCTCCTTCAGAGCCTCCCACAGGATGTGCGCCAGGCTGGCTCTGGTCCAAGAGGAATTTATGGTGTGTAGTGTGTGTGCATGTAAAGGGGGAGTTTTAGGCACAATTTCAGAAAAGAAGAAAATCTATAATTTATACTTAGTCCTTAAAAATATAAAAAATATAAGAAATTAATAAAATTAATTAATAAACACTTAAATGGCTTTTTGATGTTTTCATTCTTTTTCATGCTTTTTTTCCCAAATGGCTTTATTGCCTTCTAATTCTTAATATGTTGTAAGAATATTCATTTTATTTTCTTTTTTCAAAGCTTGTCTGGAATAAAAGCACATTTAATTGTGATTAATTTATAAAAATCAAAGCTGGAAACTATTTCTCCCAACATACAAACATGATCAAAGTAGACAAATTTATGAAACAGATATTCTTTTTATGGGATTTTAGCTTTTTGTTTTAAGCAAGTGTGGTGTGATGAAAGGAACATTGGATTTGGAAAAAGGATGCCAAAATTCAGTATTATTTCTTTCACTTAATAAAAAAGAGTGTCTACCTCATAGAGTTGTTGTGAGGATCAGATAATATATTTTATGTGAAAAAGCTTTGTAAATTTTAAAGTGCTATTTCAATGAAAATGACAGTTATTTTTATTAAAAACATGAATCAAAGTTAGAAACATTGAAATAAAAATAGTATTACTTTTACAGTAATCTTTTAGACACAAAAGATATTTTAAAAAAGTAAAAGTCACAGTGAAAGTATATTTTACCATAAAAATAAGTTGGTTTCTTTAAGCTACAACAAAAACAATCCATTAAAAGTTCAATTTTATATTATATTATATTATATTATATTATATTATATTATATTATATTATATTAATGCTTTAAAGGAGTAATCCATTATTTATCCTGTTTCTCATTTGGTACTTTTTGGAAATTTATATATTTATAAAATATCAATTTATAGTGCTCAGAAAAAATTTGTGAGCTGTATACTTATGATTTGTGTATTTTGAAATATTTTTGTTACACTTTAATTAAAAAGTTTACTTAATTCATTTGTTTCCTGATTATTAAATTAGGCAAAAATCACCTGCCACTAAGATAGGTGTGCTATTTACAAAGAAATTTAATTAGAATTTTTTTTGCTTTCTGAAATTAAAAGCAAATTTACCCTTGTGAACTCTTATATAATAGGTTCTATTTTTAAAGATAAATTGATATATTAATAATTCATAAGTATTTTCAATTCAATCATAAGGCAGTGCTATTCAAAATAGCAATAGGAAATTATTTCAGATACCAAAAATAATGTTGAAGAAAATAATTAATTATGGAGCACCTTATTTTACATTAAAAATAAGTTTTGAACTACAGTATATTTAGTGTAGTGTAGTAGTCTGTCCTATGATCATTTAAGATCTCTAAACTTTTGTCAGAAAAACTTTTATAGCTTACTCAAGTTTCAGCTCTAGTCCTTCTTCCTTCTTTCTTCATTCTCTTTGGAAGAATACATCCACCAACAGGGTATTCAGCTTGAATATTTAATGAACTGTATGAATTTGAGCTAGGAGGAAGCCAGCTGTCAGATAATTCATATCATGTTTCAGGCATTGGTTGGGATGCGACAGTATATCTCAGCATGCTGTTGCCTTCAGTAGATTTATGTTCCAAAGAAATGCGGATGCATTAATACAAATAGTGATTTTAAATGAATACCAAATCAGCCACCTAGCTATGGTTCATGAATCACAGTGATTGTCTCTTTCTCTCTTTTATTTTTAATAATAAAAAGTATATAGCAACTACCACGGAACCAAGTGGGTGCCAGTACACTGATCCTAAAGCTTTAACCTAACCCAGCAGTACACTAGAAGTTGCTATAGCTGAGAAAAGAACTGAAGCATAGATGTCTGGCTTATGTTTAGTAAAAGAGAAAGGAACTATTAATGCGTGCTCTTCTCCAATAGCATTTATCTCTCTAGGAAGTCCTGCATAACAAAAGGAAGTTGGGACACCATTAAGTTTTATGAAGTGATACTAAGATTTCTTGAAGGGAACTTACTGTTACACTGCTGGAAGCCTGTAAGGTCTGTTAACCAAAGAAGTTCAAAGATAGCTGCTGGCCTTCATTATAAGGTTTTCTGTTGTAGTTTTTAATTTTGTGCAATGGTGTTGAACATAAAAGATGCTAAAATCTTCACTTTTTCAAGAGTTTCTCCTTGTTGTTATAAGTAGACT
>JAQZBX010054024.1:0-18743 GCA_029593785.1 Cabassous unicinctus | reverse complement strand
TTCCTTCCTTCCTGCCTTCCTTCCTGCCTGCCTTCCTTCCTTCCTTCCCTCCCTCCCTTCCTCTCTCCCTTCCCCCTTCCCTCCTCTTAGTGCCTAATTGCCAGCATTTTGCCTCACTGGGGAATGCTCTTGACTTTCTGTAATCTAGATGATTGTGCTCTGTCTCTCTGTTTCTCTCTGTGTGTATTATTCTGCATGATGATTTTGGGAGTGTGACTGGATTAGATTTTGTGAAGGTCTAGAATGCCTCAGAGTACTTCCTTTAGCTCTGCTGCCCCTCACCAGACCTGAGAGCTGAAAACCCAGAGTGCCTCTTCTTCCCCCTTTCTTTCCTTAATGGCATTGCTCCACTGATTGCTTGCATGCATTGTTTCTGATTAGACATCTGTTGTCATCTTTGTTTTTATCCCTCTATGTAATACTTCTTTTTTTTTCTAGTTGTATTTAAAATTTTCTATTTGTCATTGGCTTTGGGTATTTTGATCATAATATGTCTTGTTGCAGTTTTGTGGCTCATTGATTCTCTTGGACTTGTGAGTTTATACATTTCATCAGATTTTTAAAATTTTGGCCATTCTTTCTTTAAATATTTTTTCTGTCCCTCCTCCTCTCTGGGGACTCCAATTACACTTATTTTGGGCCATTTGAAATTGACTTTCAGCTCACTGGTACTCTGTTCACTTTTTAAAAAATTATCTTTTCTTTCTGTCTTTCATTTTGTATAGGCTCTATTGTTATGTCTTCAAGTAAGATAAACTCACTAATATTTTCTTCTGCAATATCTAATATGTCATTAATACTATACAGGGCATTTCCCATTACTAACATTGTAGTTTCCATCTCATTTTATATCTTTTATGTCTCTACTTAACTTTTTTTAACATATAGAATAGTTATAAAAGCAGTTTTAATGACTTTGCTAATTTAACATCTGCTCCAGTTGTGGCTCCGTTTATATTTTACAGCTTCATTGCATACTTATAACTTTGGTTTGGATGGCAGACATTGTAAATTTTACCTTACCAAGTGCTGGATAGTTTTGAATTCCTGTACATATGTATTCTTGAGATTTGTTTTGGGTTGTAGTTGAGTTGCTAGGAGAAAACTTGACCTTTTCACGTCTTGCTTTTGAAATGCCGTTAAAATTTAAGTGGGACTGGAGAAGGGCTCACTCCATGGCTAATCACTCCCCACAACCAAGACAAGACCCTTCTAGTACTCTCCTCAATGCATAATGAATCAGGAAGGTTTGCAAGCTGGCTGGTAGAAAAAGGTACTCTTTTTGGCCCTGTGTGAGCACAAGGCACTCTTTCCACTAATTATTTGGGGTGGTTCTTCCTTGGCCTTTGCATGCATGCATTGATCAGTAGTGATCTCCAATCAAGAGCTCCAGAATTCTCTCTGTGCAGCTTCTTTCTGGTACTCTATCCTTTGTCCTGTAACTAACATGGCATCCCTGGACTCTCAGGCTCATCTTCTCAGTTCAGGAATCTGGCAGGCTTCTGAGCCATGTCCTTGGATCTCTCTCAAGGATGTAAGCTGGAAAATTGTAGGGCTCACCAAGTTTATTTGCTGTCTCTCAGAGATCACTATTCTCCATTGCCTGATATCCAGTATATTAAAAACTGTTTTATAAAATTAATCCATTTTGTAATTGTTTCAGACCAGGGAAAATCTGGTTCCTTTTTTCACCATCTTACCTGGAAGCCCTTCCTTCCTTCCTTCTGAAAGCTCTAAAAGAGTCTAAGGGAGTTCCCACAAAACCCAAGGGTAATCTCTTTCAGCTCACTTGTCTGTCCCCACAACCCGTGGTGTAATACTCCTGAGCACTTGGTAAAAACCCATGGGAAGGAATTCTGTGTGGTATAGAATTGCTCTGTGCCAGAGGTTCCTCAGGATGCTAATCCTTCACATGAAATCACACTCTGTTGTTAAATGTTCAATAAAGTTTGGTTCTTGCTTCTTTCCTCATCTATGGTGGATTCCATTTCCTCCTGCCATCCTATGGTCTCTTTTCTCCTATGAAAGTCTAAGCATTTTCTGGGGTTTAGTTCATTTTTGTTTCTTTGTATCTGTGGCTCTCTGGTAGATGACCAAAAAACAAACAAAAAACCCCTAAACAAAATAAACTTATTATTTTGTAGCTTTTCTGACCAGCTTGGGTAATGGTGAAAGAAATATTCTCATGGAACTTTCTGCAATTTGCCTAAATGAGTAATTGTTTCATATAACCTATGTCTTCATTCTGGTTTACTTTTCTTTTTGCAGCACATCCTTTAATGATTCTTTTGGTGAGGGTAAAATGATGGTAAACTCTCTTTATCTGTCAATGTCTATCAATGTCTCTGATTTGCCCTTGATCTTAAATTAATATTTTGGCTGAGTATAAAATTTTATGTTGAAAGTCATTTTTCCTCATTTCTTTGAATATATTATTCAATTGCATTCTGACATTTCTTGCTACAAAGACGAATTCTAGTCTGAATGAAATAGTATTCCTTTGAAGGTATACTTTCTTTTTTTCTTGTGTCTTTTGAGATTGTGTCTTTGTAAACAAAAGTCTAAAGATTCTCTATGGTATATCTAAATTTGTATATATTTTAATTTGTCCAAATTGGCATTTGGAGTATATTTGTAATCTGTGGATTTAATTATCTCTTTGATACTGGGACATCTTCAGCAGATATACCTTCAAATATTCTCCATTTTCCAGTTTTTAAAAATTCTTTCTATTTTTTTATGCTGGAACTTCTTTTTTACATTTACATATTTCTTAACTCCTCTTTCATATAATTTAACTCTATATTGGTAGTAAGTAAATTCTTCAGTGTCATTTTCCATTTTCTAATTCAACAATTTGCCTTTTGGTGTTATTACATTTTTTTCATGTCTATGATAATTTTTTATTTAAATGATTTCTAAGTATTTATTTTTCATAACCACCTGATAGAAACCTTTCTTTCATAATTTCTTGTTTTTTAATAGATGTTTTGACCTCATTTTTATCTCTGACCTACTTGAACATTTATTTTAATAACATTTTCAGATTATTTCATAACTAATTTAATATGGAATGAATCTATGTTCCACTTCATGATTTTGTTGGTTATTTTACTTAGCATTAGATTTTTCTCTTACTTCAGACTTTTGATATTCAGGTTCATTTGGACTGAACTTTATTTTTCTTTTTTGTTCCCCTCTCTACCCTATTTCCTCTATATTTCTCTGTGTCTACTGGTTTTGAGTTTTGGTAACTTTCTATCATGGCCTCCAGTCCAGAACTAGACTCTTTAGAACTACCACCCAATGTTAATATGGTGGAGTGAAGAGACAGGTCAATCCAACAGTTAACTAATCACTTGCTTTGGCTCTGGATTGTTGGGCCATGTCTGTGTCTTCCACCCTCCTTTGTACTGCAGCTCCAGGCTTCTTTTGGCAAAGGTTTTTCTTCAGACTCCTTCATAAGCTGGGAGACCTTCTCTGCTGCCTTGACCTTCCAGAAGTGAGACTTTTCTAGGTTCCTCATATCCCCTAGATATATTTAATCACTATGGCTTCCCTTTTTTAATATTGATTATCTGAACATCACAAATAACATAAACAAAATAATGCTTGGAACATGTTGCATGCTTTAATCAGTTATTTTTTTTAAAGTCGTTCTATCTCTAATATCATGTCACTGGTATTTCTCTGAAGATTTTTTTGACATGAGGCAATACTTACTAATATTAAAAAAATTAATTTGGTTCTAATCTTTAACAGTTGAATTTTCTGGTTGATATATTTTAGTTGGTTGACTTCATTTGGCTTTTCTCTAGATTTAGAGCAGTGCTGTTGAAAAGAAACGTAATGTGTGACATGGAAGTGAGCCAAAAATATAACTTTAAATTTTGTAGTAGCCACCTCTAAAAACAGTGAAAAGTAACTGGGGAAAATTTTAATAATATTTTATTTAACCCAATATGTCAAAAATATTAAAATTTCAATATGATCAATATAAAAATGTTAACGAGATATTTTACATTATTTTTTTCATACTTAGGCTTTGAAATCCAGTGTATATTTTATACTTACAGAATATCTTCATTCCTATTAGTCACATTTCACATGTTCAGGAGCACATGTGGCTAATGGCTGCTGTATGGCATGGCACAGATCCAGACAATAAATTTTGAAAGGGAAAAGACTCTACAGATGCTGAGGTACTGGCGAGTTCAAAGCCAATCCTGTTAAACGGGAGATGTTTAAAAGTCCCAACTAAAATGCATAAATATTTCTAACCAATTAGTTAAATAGCTAATGCCTTTTTTTTGGTCTCCATTCGAGTATCTTTCTCTAGCAAATATTTTTAATGTGGGAAAGCTCATAAATAATTCATCTCTTCATAATTCTTTTGAATCTGTCCCCAGATTTAGATGCTACAAAAATCATAGACATTCTCAATTTCATTTTAGTATAGTTCAGAATATAAATTGGTTCATCAAGATATTCTCATAGGTCAAGATATTCTAAGACAAAATTTTATAATTACAAAATTCAATCTTGTGCTTTATTTTAGATCCCTTTGCAACCTTTGGTTTCAATAATGGCAATTTGCTAAAAGTGTTTAATGATGAAATTTGTTGCCACCCTCTTCTTAGAGTGCTTTTACCAATTCCAATTCTATTTCTTCTCTAGAGTATTAATTTAGTATATATGTGTGTGAGCATAAAATACATATTTTTTCAAAATGCTGTTCTTCAGTATACTTTTTATTGGTATTATTAGAAAACAAATATTTCTATCTTCAATATTGACCTGATGGTTTTGTGCATTTTTCCCAAATTGGCCTGCAGGGCCCAGCATTAAATGCCCCTCTTATCAGAGCTGGAGTCCTGGTGTTTAACTATTCCTAGCTGTTGATTTTTGAGCTTACTCTATTTTATTAGTGATCATTCTGAATGCCCATTCTGAAAGAAAGCTGATAGTTAAATGAGACCTGTTCCAGGTTGACTAGGGGTTATTGATGACCTATTAATAATAAATTAAATGTAGAAATTGTAGAAATTACTATGTTGATTATTGTTAAAATAATTGTACAATGCTAAAATAAATTTGTCCCATACACAAAATAATGACAATTATGGAGAATTATTACATACCTATTTGTTTTCATAGAGAAAAGCCAAATGAAGTATGTTTTCTCTCCTACTCAATATAGAACCAAATCATTTAAAACCAGAAATGAAAAGGTGAAACTGTTATTCTTTGCAAATCCATACTAAGCTATGGAATACTGTAAAATTAAAAATAAATGCAAGAAGTTTGGCATAATTATTGGTAATTTAAATACTAGAAATTAATTGACAGTTAATTTAGTTGGTTTTCCTGAGCTAAGTTTTAGATACTATGATTTCGAAATTTTCCATCAGGATATTTATATTTTATAGGAAAGCCTCCATTAACGTGGTTCTGTTTAAAGATAAAATAACTTTTAGACTTCATGTAAATGGACATAAATTGTGAAACACAGAAAGTTTCATAGAGTAAATACTTTTTAGTAAAGCAGACACTTTGGCAAGTGTGTTTCAAACTGAAAGGTATTCTTCTCCCATCAAATATCTGGTCTAATTATAAGCTTCTTTTGCCAGTAGAGTGCGACAGGGATAGAAGAAGACTTTCTCAGCTGCAAGTTGGGTAAACAATAGGATTCTTGAAGATTACACACAATGGAGAAACGCCATAACTTTGTATGCCCTAGTACTGATGAGATCTCTTTCTGATTTGTTAATAGGGACAGTATTATCCAGATTTACTGAAAAAAAGTTAATGAAATTTATGAACTTTATATTTTTTTAATAATAAGCAATTGTTAAATTGTTGATAGACTTGTTTCATTTATCCTAGTATGGATATACAGTATAGGTATATTATTATACAAATAGAAATGACTATTTTGTCAGAGATTATCATAAAGAAAAAGGATTGAATGGAATACAAAGAAAAAATCATCCATATTGATGGACAGAGAACCAAACATAGAACAAGTTCTAGCTTGGAACAAAACAGACATTTCTTTTAGTGACATTTACTAAATCATTTGAACAATATTTATGGAAGAAAAACTGAAGCTAGCTCTTACACTACAAGGGTGCACACTCTGTATTACTTATGTTTTATGTAAACTTACCTTTAAATTCCCTGCTTGCTAAAATTGTATGTACTTTATTCCATAGTATGTGTTCAGTTGTTTTTAACAAATATTTTTTTTTCTTTATAAAGTCCTGAGCCCTTACAGCTAAAAGGATTCTCTAAGTTAAAAATAACTCTTTGAACTAATTGGACCAGTTGGCAATTACATACAGACTCTGATGTACATGACAAAAGGCATCCTATTTAAAATGGTGCCTGTACAGACCTATTCCCATGGAAAGTCTCCATACATTTACCAAAACAAATTCCAAAGGTAAAAATAAAAGTGGACTTTATTCTAAGTTACGGTATAAGTGGAGGTGAGGAGGGTAAACTGTTTGAGTGGAGTGGGCCTATTTTATTCTACTGAAGTTTAGTCATTTATATTTCTAGTAGCTTCCTATTTTTCCTGTTTGTTTCCTTGTTTTGTAGTCATAATTCATAGACCAGAATTACAAAACCTCCCAAGTGGTACTCCTGCCTGTTGATTTGGCTAGAGTCTGTTTTACTTAGGATATGGTATAGCCTCTTGACAAAGACAAATTGCTTATTTGTTCATTTGTTTTTATTGCCCTAGACCCTCAGGATTTTTTTTTTCTGGCATTGGCAGTCACTGCTTATTTTTTTAGGTGCCTGTCCTTTCATCCTTTGTGTCATTGCCTCTGGCTGTTGTGATTTTTCTCTTACCTCTTGACATGCAGATCTTTTCTCAGTTGTACTTTGGCTGTTACCAAACCCTTTGGTGATATCTGCCAAAACTTTACTGTCCTTGCAACATTCACAAAGTGTCCCTATATAGTGATCCCCTGAAAATCTTCCCAGGCTTCTCATAACATACTATTTTCTTCACTGGATAGTTTCCTATGGAAGTTTCTTATTTCATAGAATTTTATCAGTGTCAAAATATCGCAGTCATTTCAAGGGTGCTTATACCAATGGGTGCTTAGATTTCACTGATTGTTTATGTTCAAACCCAATCATTGATACAAACCAGAAAACATAACTTTCAACAAAATCTATTGATTACTTGAATGATAAGTAGGACTCAAAGGTTTTTGTTTTTTTGTGTTTTTTTTAAAATAATTTTTATTTTTTTAGTTTTAAGGGAGCTTTATATTACATAAATGTTAGGTCAAAAATATAGGGGATTTTCATATATCCCCCTCCCCCTCCCACATATTTCCCCGCTAACAACATCTTTCATTAGTGTCGTACTTTTGTTACAATTGATGAATACATATTAAAGCATTGCTACTAACCATGGTCTATAGTATACATTATGATCTTCACTTTGCACTGCACAATTTTATAGGTTTTGACAAAGTGTATAATGACTGGTATCCATCACTGTAATATCATGCAGAATGATTCCAATGTCTCAAAGATGCCCCATGTTACACCTATTATTTCCTCTCCCTCACCTCAGAACCTCTGGTGACCACTGTCTTAATACCAATATTACAAGGTCTTCCATTACTAGAATGATAATGTCTACTTTAGTCCATAGTTGCATTCCCCTCTTATGTTTGTTCATTCCTCTATTTTGAGGATTTTGGGATGGTGATGCCCATCTCTGCTTCTGATTGAGAGGGGGCTTAGATCCCATTGGGCAGGTGGATGGAACTGTCTTAGTTGCAGTTGGAGATACTCTCTGCTTCTTGGGTTGGACGTTGTCCATCATCATCCTTTTGTTAGTTGTCCTGGGTGAGTCTCATGAACTGGAGAGTAGGTATTGGTTGCAACTCTGTTGAGATTCAAGGCTCACCTGGCATCTGAACAGCCAGAAGAGTTAAGTTTCTGGGACATACATTTAACAGATATTGTGCTAATTATAGGTTCAAATAAAACAGATAGAAGAACCATGTGTACACTGGGGAAGATGGGTTATCATATATTCCAAAGTAAGGCCCACTGATGGGGTGCTGATTTCCTGGGGTTGTCTACCCTGCCTATAGTGTCTAAATGTCTCTAGAGCCCTCAAGACTACCTTTATTTGAGTCCCTGTTTAGTGTGGCAGACAGTGAGATCCTCCTGAGACGATCATAAGTGTAACCTCTGGAATGACCTCCCAACTCCCTTTGAAATCTCTTAGCCATAAAAACTCATTTGCATTTACTATTTTCCCCTTTTGGTCTAGGTCTTTTTCCAAATGCATCCTTAGTTGGAGCTTGGTAGTAATCCCTCTGTGCCAGGGAGGCTCACCCCTGGGAGTTATGTCCTATGTTGAGGGGAAGGCAGTAAATTTATATCCTGAGTTTGGCTTTGAGAGGGTCCACATTTGAGCAACAAGGAGGTCCTCAGGAGGTAATTATTAGGCAAATATGACTCATGCATTTTTAAATTGCAAAGATATTCATTTCCTGAACTTTATCTTTCTTTTTTGTTCTTAATAATGGAGTTTTAAAGTTTCCTTTTTTATAATATGCTTTCATATATTTCATCTAACTTGGTTATACAACAATGGTAAGAAAGATGAACTATCCTAGTAACATTTGCTTTTCATCCAACAGAAAAAATATCTGTTAAAAAACTCACTGACAAAGGAAACGTACTCAATCATTAAGTACTATGGGATAATACATATTATTATATTTAGTAGAATAAAGTAGGTTAAAATGTTTCATGAATTGTTATACAAAGATTAATTATTTTTGCTATTAGTTATTATTATACCTTCTTAATGGTTTATAATAGTATCTTTATTGTGAAGATGAAAGAGTGAAATTAAGTCATTTTTCATTTATGCAAGCACAATGCTTTAATGGTCAACTTGGCCAAAGGTTAATATTAAAATTCATCACCACCAAATATTCTTATATTTCTCTAGTAAGTTCTCACCACAAAGATGTCTTTGTACAGAATGGGATGTGAAGTCACTTTGCCTGTGTTTGTATCCTAGTTCTTTTGTATACTTGACCTCAATTCTTTTCCTTGAAAAAATTGGTGTATTAAATGGCCTATATTGAAGGGTTGCTATGAATTAAATAAAATAATATTTTTATCTAGCAAAAGTAAAAAATTCTCCTTTTCTCAAATATTTGACACTACTTCCCTCATTCATTTTATCAAATGACCTTCCCTTGCAGAAAAAATTAAGCAAAATGGAAGTTATGAGTAAATAAGTCTGGAGTGGGTTTTGAGATACTACATTTCTAACAAGCTTCCAAATCATTCTGATATCATTATTACACAGACATCTTGAAGAGCAATGTAAATTCTTAAGGCTTGCACATCGCTCTTATAACTTCTCACTCGATCTCATCCACTCACACGGTTTTAAATAGCATACATATGCTGATGGTTCCTTAACTTCAATATTTAGATTGGACTCCTTTTCTAATTTCCAGACCCATATATCAAGTCTCTACTTAGCTCTTAGATACTTTACTAATATTACAAATATCTAATTCCAACAGTTGAACTTATAGGCTTTCCTCTGAATCTTTTCCTCCTCTTAATTACCCTTTTCAGTCAATGGCACCTCCATCCGCCCAACAATAAAGCTAGAAATTTGATGCCAAACTTTATCTCCTTTATCTGTCATACTTAATTCTTTACTAAGTCATATTTCTCCCTCCTACAAAATATATTTCAAAATTGTTCACTTATTTTCTGCTCATAGTACCAACTCTTGTTCAAGTCTACCTCTGCTTATTCATCATGCCTTAGGTTAAATATCAATTTTTAGTGTCTTTAATAACAATTCCTACTGATGATAAATACTTTAATTCATCTGAAGACCTTTCATACTACTCGGTGCTTTTCCTTAAAGGCACTTTTCAAAACTTGTAATTATATATTTACTAGTATGATAATTATCTATGTATTCCCTGACTCCCACACTGGACTGTGAGCTTCATGAAACCAGGGATTATGTCAACTTTGGTTAACACTATAGCACGACTTAGCAGATAGTTTGGGCTTCAGAAATATTTCTGAATGAATGACATCCACTTGGATAAAGATGAGAGGATAGAGCTTTAATCCAGATATCTTGTCCTTCTAACTCTGTAATTTATTCTGCCCCTGTGATACTTGTCACTAAAATTGAATTAATTTCCAACTGTCATTAATTTAAATAGCTGCTTCATTTCTCCCTTAGACCTTGATGCTAGCTGTAGTAGTTCACTCACTGTCTTTGAGTTTCAGGAGTCCATAAGATACTCTGTAATTGGGCTAATGGAAAACCAAAGTTTGTTTATATTTTGTTAAAGAACAATTAATGCCATGAAAGTGTAGACAAAGAATTGACACCTAGATTTAAGAAATGCTAGAGCTGCTAGTGATCAAAAATGACAAACTGATTTCCTCTCTAGTGCCTACATCTACTAGTTGCTAGTGACTGCTTCAAGTGCTAAGATGAGAATGGATACAAGACCATTTTGGGCATAGAGACAAAGAATGCTACAATCCATTTGCAATGCCTGCCATAGTGTAGATACCTGGTAGGAGACTGGGGCATCCTACTGACTCTTCCAATTCTGATTTGGTACACATGTACGGAATTTGAAATCAGGCAGAATATTTGCTTTACTGAAGGTTATAGTGCTAGTTAGGATACTGTCAAGCCTACAATTTAGATTTTCTAAATTTTATCTCTAGTTCCATTGCTACTTCTAAAATTTCTTTTTCTTTAACTTTTCTTCATAACATTTCTATGTTTAGCAGTTTTTTCTCGAGTTCTAAGTGCATATGCATGTGCTTTTGTTGTTGTTGTTATTTGAATGGTACAAAGTTAAATATGCTTCTTTAGGATATTTCTGATTTTTATTTATTGGATGTCTAATGAGATCCAAAGCAACATTTTTAGCATTGAGTTAATATTTTTCAATCTGCTGAGAAAGGCTATTTTTAGACCCTAATCTATTTTCAAATATATTGTGAGCAAATTCAACCATATTTTGTGACTCTAAATATTCAAAACTGCCTCAGTAAAAATTACAAAGTCCCTATCCTATTACCTCTTCCTTTGCAAGTGTTTTTTTTTCTAGGAATGTGGCTTGTTATCATACTTATTTTTAAATGAAATTTGCAACCACTTAGTATGATTACTTAACCATCACATATGTAAATAAATTAGATTAATTACTGCAATTGCTTTTAAAATATTTAGAAAACATAAGATGATGAGGTTATTTTTCTCATTCTACTGGATTATCAGCATTTCATTCACCCATTCTCAATTTTTTTTTTTAATTACACACAAAAGTGGGAAAAGCTGAACCTTTTAATGGATGTAAAGTTAGAAATTATATCTAATACTTGCCTTGCTTTAGGAAGTGTGAAAAATGAGATTACACTCCCTAGCTAAAATGTGTAGGGCTATTCAGTATTCAAAAAAATTAGAAAATATGCATTGAATGAGAAAACAAAAAGTTCTAGAAAAGTAAGAGTGATAGCAATATCAGTAGCTAAGAAAAAATCAGTAACTAAAACACTTGAATATAGCACAGAAACTTTTCTTATTGTGGAATAAAAAAAACTGTAACATATTTGATGACAAACTAACAAAGATATATATCTTTTGTGTTTTGCCAAAATCTATACACAATATTTACCACTTGGGAATTGCCATAGTTGTTTGGAGGACCTAGCCTCCTAGATGCATGCTCTGTTATTTTGATACCCAGGTCTTTGCAAAATAGGACGCTGAGAAGCTCAATCTTGTTGAGAGTCTCCCAAAGCTTGAATTACACATTATTTTTCATCTGATGGGGATGTCACATAAGCATCAAGATAACTTCGTACTTTCCAGTATCACAGCTCAGAACAGCCTGCCATGTCTTTGGCAGGAACTTCTTGAAGTGGCAGTCAAAGCAGTAAGATGTCATACAGTTGTGCTTTGTATCTTTACTTCACTCTTTTTTTTCCCCCAAACTCATAGCCTTTGGCTTACTTTTCTCAGGTAAAGGATCAGCATTTTAATCCTTACCTCAAACTCTGCTTTCAAAAGGACCTGTGCTAAGAGTGTCCTGTTGAGGTGAAGATTGCTATACATAAATTCACAAAATAGCATTTTTTTTCCTCAGAGTATTTTACTGAACCAACTTTGCACTGCCTTTACATATTGCAATATGATCACCTCCTCAGATACACAACTAAAGAGCCTCAGAAAGCTAGCATTATGGAGGGTAAGAAACAGCTGATACAACTTTGACCAGTGTTTTTCCTCACTAAATTTCATGTGAAAAAGAAAAAATGATTTTGTTTTCAAGCCACAAATTTTACAGAGGAAAATCTTCACTGAACAAGGCTCTGTGAGGGGAAATATTTTGGTTGCTGTTCACCATGAAATCTTCCAGAGTCCATTACCTTCCTTAGGTCAAAGTAGAAACAAAATAAAAATGTTATGGATGAATAAAAGAATGAGAGCTCAACACTATCAACTGGAAATTTATCAATGATTCCTATTCTAGTTTCTCATGTGATGATTGTCCACTATGTTTTAAGGAACATTTTGCTATTAAATAATTAATTTTTTACATTTGAAGGAATCTGTTTTAAATAGGATACTTTTTTTTTCACTTTAGCATTCAAAATAACATCTTGTAAAATACTTACATTTCCAATAAATGTCTTCATACATTATTTAATTTTTATTCAAAAATAATCTCTTGGTCTATCTAGATACTTAAAAGATTGTTGATTCATTTAACTCAAGTTACTGGTCAATACCCTGAAATAAATCAGTAAAATTTGTTGCTTGATTGACTTAACTCGTTGACTTAAAATGGTCTATTGTCTTGCTAGGCAGACACAGCCAGTTTTATTTTCCTCTTTCCCTACATTTTTAAGTATAATATTGCTTTCCTTAGTATTTTCTAACAGTGCTAAATGAATTCTTCAGGAAAAGGTGCTATGTAAATTTAAAGTATTTTTACTGTCACAGATGGCTTGTCTCTGACAGGCATCTATGTTTGAATACTCAGAAATATTCATCAAGTACAGAATTTGTTTTCACTTATTTCCCTGCAAATTCAAATTTCTCTTTTCCTGCAGATGTCTAGCTTGAAATCAGGGAAATGAAGAACTTCTTTGGAAATTCTATCCCTATTTGAAAGTAATGCTTTTGAAGTCTTTCCCGGAGGGAATATCAGGAATATAGATTTCTTGCATAACTTTTTATAGCCAAAAGCTCTGTAGATTTACCTAGGCATAGAAGCCCTGAATAAGTATGTTGTGCAAATAAAATATTTACTTAAATGCTTTCTCAGAAACAGGCCTTTTCCTGTTGAATTGGGGAAAGCAGTTTTGTGTTTTATTTGGAGCAATATAAAAGACTTTGAAGATTTTCATCTGTAACTGATTTTATTAAAAGCCGAAATTAAATGTACTTATAGAGTTAAAATATATTCTGTATTCTAATAATAACAATTATGGTAACAATAAAATCATTATTTTGTTGTTACAAAGCATATTTATTGTTCATATCTTACCTGACTAGCAGTACTAATCAGAATTTGTGAACGAGAATTTCACAATGATAGGTTAAATGTATAAAAGAGAAATAACTTTTTATTATTGTGCTTTGAGGTCTGTTCCATGTGTATTTCAAAGCCATTTGTTAAAGGCATAGCATTTATCTGATTATAATGTTAGTTTGTTAGTTATATATTTATATTTCTGAATTGTGACTCTCTTGAAGGAGATAATTGTATTTTATTCATAAATTTACCCCAGTAACTTGCATACCTAGGTATCCACAGCATTTTTAGTTGAATGAATGAATGAATGAATGAATGAATAAAAATGCAGGAATTAATATATATTACTATACATTAGGGAGTAGTTTTACTTGCTCTGCTTTGGAAAACTTTCAAATGTGGTATTTAAGGAATATAATCC
The DNA here is from genome assembly GCA_029593785.1 of Cabassous unicinctus. Lineage (NCBI taxonomy): Eukaryota > Metazoa > Chordata > Mammalia > Cingulata > Chlamyphoridae > Cabassous > Cabassous unicinctus. Next base: position 4,727 of record JAQZBX010054024.1, on the reverse strand, counting down.
CCTACCAAATTACTTGGGGATTATTTTATACCTGTGATAATACTTTAATATTCTGTATAGGGGCATAGAAGCCTGAAAATTATTTCCTGGGGTCCGACCCTTGAGCCATGTGAGCTTTTCCATATGCTGTTGTGGTCATAGAGGTCACTTGGGTGTATGAGGTCGGGCCTCTGGTCCATGTCCTTTATCAACACTAATTGAAAGATGATCATCGCTCTCTTAGTAGCTATTGCTAAATATTGTAAATGTTATCCCTAGCTGTGTCCATAGCTATTTAAATTCATTTCTATCTTCTTTCCCTCACTCTTGGGGATAATGATATATTTATATTTATTTCTTGGTGTGTAAAGTAGAATACTTTTATTAATCATCAATTTTTTCCAGTGCTTAATGATGTCGTTCTGCTATTAGCCTTTCTAGATTCTGTGGAAAGATCCCTGTGAGTTTCAAATTGCCTTTTGTATTCATTCAAGCCTAGGAGCAAGACTCATGAAAGGCACAAGTAACTTTATGAAAAATGATATATTTTATAAATATATTCCTAAGTAATTATTTTTTTAAATTTTATTGTGGTAAAATATATATAATATAATATTTGCAACTTCACCATTTTTAAGTGCACAATTCATTGGCATTAATGGCATTCACAATATTATGCAGTCACCACCGTTATCCATGTCCAAAAGTTTTTCATCACTCCATACAGAAACTCTATACCTATTAAGCAATAACTTCCCATCCCACCTTCCTTGCAGTCTATGGTAGCTTTTAATCTATTCTCAGCCTTATGAATCTGTCTACTCTAGGTATTTTTATGTGTGGAATCATACAATATTTGTTCTTTTGTGTCTTGCTTATTTCACTTAATATAATGTTTTCAAAGTTCATCCACGTTGTAGCCTACATCAGAACTTCATTCCTCTTTGTGGTTGAAAAATATTCCCTAAGCAATAATTTTTGAAGAGCATGTTTTAATTCTCACAGAATTATCTACAACCTAATATATCTATCTTGATTCCCTAATGTAAAATTTGCAATAATTTTACTACCCTGTAGCCACAGAAACTATTTATAGGCCATACACTTTACCTGCTTTTTGAGTTTTTGCATTTGGCATTTGGCATCCCCCCAGTTACAACTTTCTGAGTTTCTTTATTCAACAAATATTTATTAGGCACCTGCGATGTGCTAGGTCCTGTTTTAAGTGGGTATAGAAGTACATTAAAACAAGTTGCCCTCCCAGAACTTATATTCTTGAGGAAGGAGACTAACAATAAATAAGATGAATAAATAAAATGTATTTATCTTATTTCCATAACATAAAGTACTAAGTAAAAGGAATGCAGTTTTTAACTCTGGGGGCATACTCAGCCTCTCCCTAGGTTCTGTTATATGTTCCTCTTGTCCTGCACCTCAGCAACTATTAGCAATATTTTTTTCTCCCTTTTTGAGAAAATATCTTCTTCTCAAAAAAAAAAAATGTTGTCTATGATTCTAGCAGTTTGATATTGTTTATGAATTCCAAAATTAGATATTGGATTATGTTTGTGAACTGGTCTTTTCCTCTGGGCATATTAGATTATATTGGATTCAGAGGTTTCACTTTTATGTGATTAAATTATGATTAGAGCTTTGATTGGGTCACATCAGTAGAGTGTTGAGGCCCCGCCCCCTTGGTGGCCTGGGACTCACAGAGAAATCTACATGGCAGAGCAGAGGAGTTAGTTGAAGCTTTGATCCTGGAGCCTCGGAAGTCAACAAATAAAGAAGCAGATATGTGAGGAAGGAGAGAAGACTCCATTAAACACAGGCAGTGGCCTCGGGAAGAGAGACGCGCTGTTCTCTGGATAGTCTACAGCTGGCCTTGTGGAGAAAGCAGAGCAGGTAAGCCTGGAGAGAAACAAGCAGAGGGAAGAGAGGAATCCTGGAAGCCTGAACCCTCGCAGACATCAGCAACCATCTTACTCCAACATATGGCAAAAGACTTTGGTGAGTGAAGTAACATGCTTTATGGCCTGGTAACTGCAAGCTTCTACCTCAAATAAATACCCTTTATAAAAGCCAACAGATTTCTGGTATTTTACATCAGCATCCCTTTGGCTGACTAATACGATGATCAACTGAAAATTATGTACATTTTGACTGAGAAGTGTTCCTTCCAAAAAGAGGAACCAATTGTCACTTAATGATTAAATCCTGTTTAAGCTAGAGAAGAATGTGGTATAAATACCACTTTAAGAACACTTCAGTGATAATGCCCCAAGATTCTTGGACAGCACCAGGAACTGGGTCCACATAAGGTAATGTAGGATGGATGATCATGGTGCTGTCATCATATGATGCCATCTATGCACTGTTGGTGTCCAGGTTCCTACTGGGAATGCCTTGGGGCATGTTTTAGAACTGAGAATCTCAAATTGCCCAAGCCTCTGATGCTAGGTCTAGAGTACTACTGCAAAGAGCTTTAAACATAATGATTATCACCTAGAGAATTGTAAAGGGAGATAGAATATGTAGTGGGAATTGGGATGAGAAATAAGTCATGGCTTGCCTGATGTGAGTCCACAGATACCAGATCCTAGGACCTTGCAATAGGGAGGGCACAATCTAATATCCTAGTAGGCATCTGCACTAAATTGCTGAGAAAAACTAATGGTAATTTAGAGCTTTTTTTTTCTTTTAGTCCAAAGAGGAGGACCTAATAGAGGTTTGGTGCTTAATTTCATTATATCTAATTGCTATAATAACCAATAGGGTAAGTATGGTTTTTATTTCAGATAAGGACGTTGAGCTTCAGAGGAGTTTAAAGATTTTTTAAAATCATTAGTAATTCACAGAGTTGAGACTAGAATGTTTGTTTCATCCTTATTGTTTTCCAAAGTTTAGAAAACTGCACATTATTTTTCCTTAACATACATTTCTTGTTTTTCATTGGTTCTTGAAACTTAGTATTTCCCAAAGTGTCTTACACTGAAAAGCTAGTCCAGAGGAATGTTTAAAGTTGCTTTTCTAAGAAAAGGCATTTGAAGTAAAATATTTGGTTAAAAGTGACTTAAAAAGTTAAATGGTTGTTTTTTGTTTTAAAAAAAAGAGTACTGCTCAGAACATTTAATATATATTTATTCAATTGGGAATCACCAAGAAAAAAAGGAATACAGTGTCATTTATAATGAGTCCCAAACTTTTATGACTATAACCCCCCTTTTATTTTTTTGGTGCAATATCCCAGAATTATATACTAAGAAGTATAATTTTCAGAATGCTCTTTATAATCAGTTTGCCTAGAAAATGACAGTCAATCATGGTCTATTTAGATGACTAAATGAATTCAAGATGAACACATCCATTTCCACTTAAGTGTTTACTTATTAATTATACTTATTATGGTCCCAAATCTGCAGAAAATTTAGGGTAACAACAAACATGAATACAATTATTACTTCATATAAGATCAACATGCCCCAATTAGGTATGAACAACAAACTCTTATATTGCTAAGTAACCAAACATTATGATTAAAAGCAGAATTAAAACAGGCATTCTACTACATTGCTGACCACTGATGAATATTGACTTCAAGACTGATATCTATGTTAGACCCTAGTGTGTATACCGTTCAGCTTAAATGCTTAATAAATATGAAACGAGAACCCTGCCCTTTAAATGAATACACTTACATTATTATAGGCAATATATTTCATGTGTCAACTTTCAGGGCTCTTTTTGAAATGCAATCATCTATGTGAACATTTCCTGAAAAGTAATTGTGGAATATTGGTGAGCTATAGAATGAAATTAATACACTTAAATTTTACTAGTAACCTACAATGCTTTGAGTTTTTTCCCCATTGTTGCCCATATTGCACATAATTGTATTTTATGTGTCAAGTGTATTTTCATAGAAAGAGAAATCCAAGTGAGAAGAATAGGAAAATTACTCCTTAAATCAACAATGATGGTGTATAGCTCAACCGACAGAGCACAGTAGAGTCACATTTAAACTACCACTTGTCGTCAATAGTATGTATGTGCAAATGCCATGTTAATTCATCTTTCCATCTTTTACCCCTATGGTTTACTTTATTTACTGCACATGCTGCTTCTCTTTTAATTAAAAGTATGTCGCTTTGGAGAATCTTGAATAGTCTTGATTTTCTTTGCAGATTATATTAAATTTCTCATTTGAAACAATCATCATTTACTGTGTCATATCGTTAATGTCTTTAAATAAGTTTACTTTTTAATGAGCCACTCTCCAAATGTCCAACTATAAACTAAATTTGTGGTATTTTAAAGCAATTAATATGAAAAAGGTATTTGTTTCCGGGACAGCATCAATTTGAGGGGCCCTCTCATGACATTCAGAGGATAAGTATAATTGTAATAGTTCTGAATAGAATACAGTTATATTAAATAGCATATGGGGATTGGGTGACACAAGCAATGGATACCGAAATGAAGTCTTTTTCTACTCTTTCATTCAATGGTTTAAATTATGCCAAGGTCATTTGTGACTGAGAGCTATCTGATAGTTGTCGGTGTTCTCTTGGAAAAATTAATTGAGGGTCACAGTGCTATTCTTAGTGAAAAGCAGAACTGGACCTTCTTTGTCTCTCGGAAGGTTTCCGAGGAAGCTTGTCTGAAATATTTTGTAATTGTATTACAGAGATTATGTTTTAGGGCAATCTGGCATGGGTTTTGAACATTGACCTATCTTTAAAAAAAAA
>JAQZBX010054023.1:0-18745 GCA_029593785.1 Cabassous unicinctus | reverse complement strand
GTGATCGAAGTCCATAAATGCTCTTGTATTACAATTAGCCCAATGCTTGCTGGACCAAACACCTGGACACAATTACCTGGCCGAGTTGACACATTAGCCTAACTATCACACACATACATATAATAACTAAATTAGACTAACAACGTTTTCCCAATAGAAACTCTCAGGGGACCTTCCTTACTGAACAGGTAAATGTAATACATAATTAACAAACAAATGGTAATGAGGTATAGGTCAGAGAATTCTGAGCATGCTTTAAATGTCCTTCTAAAATATTTTAAAAGATTCTTCTCTTAGACTAAATATGCCCCCATTAAAGCTCATTAACTCTATTTATTCAACTTCTCTTTGATTCTCAAAGTTAAACCTCTATTTAGCCCGTCACAATTGTCAGTAATTCCAAATTGGTGAGATCTGAATAGATGAGGTTTTAATATACCATCATTAACAAACCAAGGTCAAAGAAAACTCATGGTAGAAGCCCTGAGATTCCAGGAGTCTCACACAACTCTTCACTTCCAGTGTCACTTGGATGCTGATTTTCTTTATTCTCTTCTCTGGTTGAGCATAAAAAAGAAGTATAAACCTTTAGGGAAGAGTGAGAAAGATTTCCTTCAAGGTTCTAAGAAGAAGGCAGAGTGTACCATCGGTTTGGCTGAAAATATGCCGGGAGTGGGAAAACCAGAAAGAGTCGGGAAGTATAGGTTGGGAGATGAGTGCCTTGAATGTCCCAGAAGAGGAAATTCAGTAACCTTCAAGTCATGGATATCCTGGCCAATGGCATCTTGGCCCTTGGTTTACTCCTCTGTAAAAGTCGGGGTAATTAGACAGACTCTAAGATCCTTCCTGTATTTAATCACTGAATTTTGACAAAATAATACTCAATGATATATGAGTTTCTAAGTAGCTGAAGGAGCTTTTGGGTCTACCTGGGACCTGTCCATTTCAACCTTCCCATCCCATGAGGCTAGGATGCAGTTAAAGAGCATTGGACTGGGAGACCTTGTTCATTGTTCTGGCTCTGCCAGCACTTTGCTGTATGACCTGGGAAATGTTATTTCTCTTCTTCAGATCTCCATTTTCTCATTTAAAATAAAAAGAATGGGTTAGAACCAACCACCTCTAAAATCCTTCTCAGCTTCTTTAGTTTCCACTTCTGTGACTTTGTCAAGACTTTTCAGGAAGTCGGTGAACTCAGGTGGTACTGGCTATGGTAGAAGAATAGAGTAGGAGGGGAGAATGAGCGAGATGAAAGAGAAAACCCTTGGCAGGTGCCACTACTTATGAAATCGCATCTTCCCAGTTGCCAGCATACTTATCCTTGTGTCACCAAGATGGGCATGGAGGAAGCAAAGGTATTGAACAGGAGAAAGAACAAGGTCCTCAGAAAACTGCCTCTTTTGTTTGACTTAATTTTTTTGTGATTCCCCAAATCATCAAGTCCCAAAGAATGCATTTGCACAGAAAGTTCTCAACAGTTCATAATTTTACTGAGTTTGCTCAAATGGGTATTACAGGACCAGAGGAAGATGAGATGTTTTACCTCCAGTCTCAATCTCAACCCCAAGTCCAAGCTGTGGAGATGTGTAGAAAACTAGACTACTAGGACTAGTGATCTCTGTCCCAATTGTATGTACCTTAATGATTCCTTCTTAGACCATTTATAAGAGCTACTCCCGCTGCTTCATCCCAGCACTCTGCTACATAAGGAGTTTTGTTCCTTATATAGGTCTTCATTTTAGACTTGGAGAAAACTAAAAACTGTCATCTAATCCAGTGCTGGTCCAGAAAGTAGCAACATCAATAGCACCTGGGAGCTTACTGCAAAGCAAATTCTCAGTCTCCACCCCACATTTACTGAATCAGAATTTCTGGAGGTTGAGCCCTGAAATTTGCCTTTTAACAAGATCCCTGGATGATTCTACGCACATTAAAGTTTGAGAAGCACATCATTCTGCCTTTTTCTTTTCTCCTAGTTATGAAATTCTATAACTTTTGACAATTTATAAATTGGGTGTATGAGTAATACCCCTCTCATAGGGCTGCTGAAGATGAAATTGTTTTATATAATGCTGAGGACAGTGTCTAGCACATAGTAAGCACTCAATAAATTCTATCTGTAGAGAAACTCTATAGAAATATGTCTGTTCATTTTTCAAAATACAGGCAATGAGATATTCTTGTTTTTGTTTTTATTTTCTGTTTATTTTACTGGAAAAAAATCTCCCCACTGTTGTTTTAAGTGTCGCTGACTAAGTGATGGTTCAGATGAAACCCACTGATGAAACTTCACCCTGGGGAAATCTAAGCCCTGCCTGCCCCTCCGCCCACACACAACACTGCCTTTGGTATGTCTCGTCTGCCAACAACTTTTCCTTCAAGTGATGACCCCAACCACGTCCCAGGCATGCTCTGTCATTGTGTAGGCCTTCAATCTTCCTACTCACAACTCTGCGAACCCTGCAAACGAGTTAAGTATTGCCTGTAGTTCCCTCTACTGATATGCCTAATCTCCCTTCTTAAAGCACTACAGATGTTTGCCACTGCCTTGCCATGTCACCACAGGTGGTAGAGGGGAATAGAAGAGGAACAATTCTCCAAATTATCTTCCTATCTGTAGTTTTCAAAGGGAAATTTCCTTTGATTTTCTGGATCCTGGCTTTCCCTGTGGGAAAGGGGTGGATCTTTATAGGTTACCCATAGGTTAAGTAGCCCATAGGTTAACCATAGGTAACCCATAGGTTTGGTCCTCCTGGCCCATCATCTCTCTGTCAGAGAAACAATTAAGATATCCCTTTCTTCCTAGCCCAGCAATTCTAGTTGCAGGCCTTATTTAGTGAGATTTTCTTGGACCCATGATTTTGCAGTATTTTCATTTGATTTCTCTCCATCTCAGGTCAAGGAGAAGTTAATTCTCCATCTAGTAAGTGACCCTGCTTCTTTTTCACTGATGTACTCCACTACTCCTCTTCAAATGAACCTAAGTCTCCAGAAACCACAACCATGACTAAGGAATTATTACCCTCCATCCACAATACCTGATAAGGGAAAAAAGTTACAGGGGGCCCCAGTAGTATCTTTCATCCAAAGCACATTGATCACATGGGGTTGGTATTTTTGCTTATCTGCCCATTTTCCCCCAAATCCCCATATCTGCAATATTCCATATTATGGCTTATCTGATACACAATGGAGTCAGCATGGGAATGTATGGTAAGGATCACATGAACAACTGCATTCAAGGTCTTCTAATCCTACTGCCACTGAAATAAGGCAGGAAGAACAAAGTAAAGGTGAACAGAATCTGGGGTGGCTAAGGAAAGATAGCCTACCATGTATGGGACAAATGATCTAAAACTCCCAAATCTCACGCAGTGGAGCCATATAAACAAACTCCTCAGCATAAGAGCCATTCCCCATTGCAGAATGTATTTCCTGGCTCACTGTGCTGATATAGGACTTGTCAACACAAAGGCACTCATGGATAAGTATAGATTGACAGTGATACATGGAGAAGGCACCAGATCCCTCATATATACCAATCCTGTCATCAAAAAGTCATGACTTATCATGGTCTTCTCAAGAAGACATGTGCACAAAGAACAAGTTAAGCAAAGGAACATTCTGTTACTGCCTGGCAGAGACTGGCTAGAGGCTCTCCAGTCCTGTTACCTCTTCCTGGGCACATAGGTGGTCTACGTTTCCCAGCCCTCCTTGCAGACAGATTACGGCCATGTGGAATATGGACAATGGGATATGGTTGGTAGAGCTGTACCCCAATTCCAGGCCTTGCCTCTGAAATTTTCCTTGCACTTTCCTATGGTCTCCCTCTCCTCTGTAAGAGCAGATAAAAGCTAAGGACTCCCAGAGAGTAGAGGCACACATTGGAAGAAGCCTGGATTCCTCAGTCATCATTTGGAGAACGGCCACACAGGAAAGCTATTGGACTCACACTGGAGCAAGAATAAACTCTTTATTATTTTGAATCACTGAGATTTGGGGTTGTTTCTTTCAGCACACAGTGTTATTTACTTGGATAAATATAGGTTCCAAATTCACTATGAGCTCAGATGTTTAAAGGACTTCCTTTATCCAAGGTAAGAAGCCTGTGAAGAGTAAACCAGAGCATTTCTCCATGGAGTCTAGAGCAGTGGTGCTCCAACATTACCAAGCATCAGAATTACCTGGGAGTCTTGTGAAAACACATTTGTTGAAACTGAGTCCTAGAGTTCCAGTTTTAGTAATTCTGGGTTAGGGGCTGAGAATTTGCATTTGTAACAAGTCCCCACGTGTAGCTGATGCTGCCTGTCCAGGACCACCCTTTAAAAACACTGACCTAACCCTAGAGCATTACAGCTTCATCATTTTACTTCAGGGCTTTTTAGGGCTGGGATCAGTGTCCACTCCAGAGCTGACTCCAGCCATTTTACTACAATCACTGCCTCTGTATCCCAAGGAAGCCCAGAAGAGCAAGAGACAGTGACGGTTCAGTCTTGTCTTAGACTCAGTCTTCTCTTAGGCTCAGTCTTACCTCTCCAGACTTGAAAAAACAAGAATGCCTGAAGGATGAAGAAAGAGAATAACAGAGAGAGAAGAGGAGGAGGCAAAGAAACAGATATAAATCAAGTCAGAGAGATAAAGAATGAGAGGCAGAGATGTAGACAGGAGAATTAAAAAGAAAATGTTAGCTCTCTGGAGATTAGAATATGCAATCCCACGACATTGGCCTTGTAGAAGGTAAGGTTTCCCAATAGACCAGTGGTTCTCTACCCTGGTAGCAGTCCAGGCACTGCTTCAGTTGCTCTGGACTGGGGCCTGGCCTATTGCTGCTCTTTAAATATCCCCAGATGATTTTACTGTGCAGCCACGGTTGAGAACCACTGGAATACAGAGTCCACACTCCTCTCTAGTCCCTTGAAAAGCACCTCTCTGTATGGTGAAATTGTCCTGGAAGCAATTTCATCCCTATGGCTCTAAGTCTCCTTATAGGAAGGGGGTCATGGTGAAAAGAGAGGAAAGGTACTAGGATCTTCCTCTTTCCCAGAGGCTAACAAGAAAAATCAGGAACGTTATCCTTGAATACGAGAAAACAATGACAATTAGACATTAGGGAATCATGTATCTTTTTCTCTCCCCCGCCCCCCCCCTTTTTTTCCAATTCCAGGTACCTGGAAGAGTTAATTTTTCACACATTTCTTTCTCACCCTACCCTTATCCTACTCCCACCCACATTACCAGCTCAGGGGTGAACGTAACTGTCCAGATTCTTGTTAACGCATGTATTAATTCATTCACTCATGCATTCAAGACTAAATACATATTTCATAAATGTATAATCCCACTATCACCAGAAGAAGAGGCTCCCTAGATGCCTAAGAGGTGTGGCTTTCTTCAAAATCAGGAGGACCACATCTAAGAACTAAAGTTAACCCCAAGGCCCAAGAATTCCTGAAATTGCAAAAAGAAAGAGGCAAAAAGGTATGCTTTCTGCAGTGTTCCTTGTTCTGCCCACCCATATCCTGGGGTGGAAAATGCACAATTATACTCTATAGATTATTATAATTAAGTAGTGCACGGAATTCATGTTTTAAAAAGAGGTTCATCGACTCTTCATAGCATATTTCTGCAGCACAAGTATATGTGAAAAACAAGTGAGGATGGTTATTGTTTAGCACATTTCATTAAGTATTTCTTTCACCCTCTGGGAATTAAACATTCAGTGGCAAACAAACACGAGAAAATGTGCCCATACTAATTTCTGGTTTATTGCCTTAATTCCAAAGCAGGGTGAAAATCAACAGCTAAGTCTGTGATCCGGAGTTGTTACCTGTTAAACAAGGTGATTGAAGGTTAACCCTTCACATCTCCAACAGAAACTGTCCCAGGAAGTTTCCCTGTCAAGTGTTGTTTCTCAACATTTTCCTTGATGGATTCCCTCCTCCTCACCAACATCTCTCCTCTTTCTTGAAGAAACTTTTCTTTACCTGCCATATGCATCAGCCATGACTCTTTTTTATTTATTTATTTAATGCTTCCATTATTTTTTATTAAGAGACTCATTAAAAAACTTTTTTAAAGTGCTTTAATATTTAAGAGACTAGCTAAGCACTTTCTGGGTCATTGTGTTAAATAGCTTGAAAAGTATCCTGTAATTGGCATTATTGAGATGAAAAACAATAAATGCCCATGCTTTATGTTTTATTTTGATCCACACCATATTGTTGAAACTTGCAAAAATATATATACAGAAAAGAATTTCAGAATAGACAGACCTCAAAGCAACCTAACATTTTCTTTTTATCCCCTTATTTTAGAACACTGAGGTAAGAACACACCACACAGTGACCTTGTGCATTATACATTGAGTACTGTGGATGGAAGGAGGGAAAAACGAAACAAAAACAAGAAAAACAAGTAACTTGTGATTCATTTGCTTGTTTTTCTTTTAAAAGATTTCTTGGATTAGTAATAATTACATAAGAAAAATAGTAATGCATTATTATGGCTAAAAAGAAATGAAGGGAAGCAGATGTGGCTCAAGTGACTGAGCTCCTGCCTATCACATGGGAGGTCCTGGTTTCCGGTCCCGGTGCCTCCTGGAGAAGATGAGCAAGACAGCGAGCTGGCGTGATGGGCAACAAGCTGATGCAACAAGATGATGCAACAAGGAGATACAAAGAGGAAAGACAATGAGAGACACATCAAAACAGGGAGCTGAGGTGGCTCAAGCAATTGAGCACCTCTCTCCCACATGGGAGGTCCTGGGTTTGGTTCCTGGTGCATCCTGAAGAGAAGACGAGCAGACAGAGAAAAGCACACAGCAAAATGGAAACACAGAGCAGAAAGCAAGCACAAACAATGGGGTTGGGTGGGAATAAATAAAATAAATCTTTAAAAAAAAAAAAGAAATGAAGAAAGAAACACATGAACAGGTCATCCTCTATAAACCCTACTTTTACAGTTCTAACTCCCTCCCAAGAGCGAACCTCTATTGTCAAACTGATCTTTGTCCTTTCAATCTACTTGTATACATTACTTAAGTATGTGCATTTTTAGGAATGTACTGTAACTTTTGTTTTTGTGTAACTTAATTACCTGTATAGATATACACATAGATACACATATAAAATGTGTATGATATACCATTTATGAATATAATATGACTCATTATATCACATATATTTATATAAATGTATGATATATTTTATATGTATATATGCACTATATAGTACTACAAAGACCACTGTGGAGACTTGATCTAGAGCTCAAACAGTGTCTTCAGGTGCTTCTTTCTCTTATCCACCTCTCAGCTACACTTCCATTACCGTGGCTCCATTTTCAGGCAACTTTTTCCCTTATGGTGCCAAAATGTCCGCATGAGCTCTGCCCTACACCTTTCGTGGATCAAGTCCAACAGAAAACTGAAAGTCCTCATTTGCCCCAACATCCAAACAAAAGTTTGGGGTGTCCTGAAGGGAATCATGTTCCTATTGCCACACTGATCGCTGTGGCTGGAGGATGGAATGCATCTGCTAGCTTAGGCCAAGTCACAGGTTTCAGCCCCAGAGCTGGGAACTACCTGGGCCAGGAGTGGGGTAGAAGGTGGTTTGGGAGGAGGAGGTAGTTTCCCAGTGAAAAGTGGTAAACTAGAAGAAGGCTTATGGATACTGAGATAAATACACAAACAAAACCAGCAACTAAAGAGACAGCCAGGTGACAACTTTTTTGCTGACTTGTGAATTATAAGGCAAGAGAAGTACGTAAATTGACTAGACCCCATAGGCTGTAGACAGTCTGGATGACTGTCCTTTTCACATTTTATTGTTATTAATATACGACTTTGGATTTTCACTGCATTGTGCCTTTTCTGATGACAAGACTCTATCCTATTTGTTACTTCATCCCCAAGGCCTGCAGAATTAATGACTAACGGAAGCATTGCTGCTCTCAGAAATGAGGGACCACTGCTTTGGCAGCCGACAAGATCATTTTTGGGGCATGAGGGAGAAAAGAAGGCAATTAGTCTATAACCATTAATAAGGAATTATATTATGGATTTGTTGTTTAAAATGATATCTAGCTAGGGACACAATGCAATCCCTCCCAACTTCTCACTAGAGTAACTAAGAAAACCCACAAGAAGAAAAGTGTTCTCAACTTTGACAATTATGACTGATGTGTTACCTAATTCCAGAATCTGTGAAGAATGACCTATTATTCTAAAGCATATGGAAACCACGAAAACACAATCTAAGTTTTATGTCACGAAGACTAATACTGTTTAAAAAAAAAAAAAAATAGGACAACAGCCCACACATTCCTCATCTTGAATCTTCACCAACCAAAATTTGAGTATTTGCTAATCTAAACTGGGTGTTGGCAAACTTTTTCTGTAAAAAGCCAGATAGTAAATATTTTAGGTTTTGTGGACCATATAGTTCTCTGTTATAACTATTCAACCTTATCCTTGTAGTGAAAAAGCAACCACAGACAATACATAAATGAATAGGCAAGACTGTGTTCCCATAAAACTTTATTTACAACAACAGAAAATGGGTCAGATTTGTCCACAGTCTATGGTTTTCCCATCCCTAATTTTAACATGGGTGCTGAGTGTGTAAAGCAACCAAAATAGCATTTCACCTCCCCCTATCTTCCAGTTTAATCTTACTCTATACTTTCTATCCTCACATTTTCAATGATCAGAAACAGTCCCATAAAACATGGGATTGGAATTAGACTGGATTTGGGGTAGTATATATTAGAGACAGTGGACAGTAGAATTTGTTTGTGGTGAGGGTATATTTTACATGGTCACAAAACTCAGATTTGAAAAAACATAGCTATATATGTTTTTGTTTTTCCATATCTAAACTAAAGTTGCCTCATGATCTTCGATTCTGTCATCAATCTGGCACGACCATTGCTCCCTTCTAAGGCTGGGAACTACCATTTCAAGGATCTCTGCGGAATGGTCCTTTACAAATGTTTGCCACTGAGAGGAATTCACATGAGATTTGGAAGAGGAAGGTGAAAAGAATGCCATTATTCACAAGTAGGGTTGCCAGATTTTGTAAATAACAACAGCCCAGATAATTTGAATTTCAGAAAAACAAATAATTTTTTAGTAAGTATGTCCCATATCACCATGCATTTTTATTATATGCAATATAATATTACATGCAATATTTGGGACATACTTATGTAACCGGATTTTGTCTGGGTCCTTGGCTTAAACTGCGGGAAATTAATTTCAAGAGTACACCACATTGATTAGGCCAGTAATTAATTAAGGTAGGGAGGGAGGAGAAATAGGAGAAAATAACAGATCATGGGTCCAGGTAGAGAGGAAGGGGCTGAAGAGTGATAAAGAGGGTTGATTTACAGACTACAATTTCCCATTATAGATTATAAATCCCCAGGTTTTACTTGCGTGTTGATCCACGCGGAGGGACATGGCAAGAGCAGGGCGTAGGAGGCAAGAGAGAGAGAGATTCGGCCTTTGAGTTTGCTTTTTAAACCATTAATTATTCCGCCCCTTTGCTAATGGCACGGGAGGAGTCCCAGTTGTTTGCTGTTTTGATTGATTACCCCACCCATCAATCCCCCAGGAGGGCCAATGATAAGGCCCCTGGAGAATATTCGGGGCTTCTCCTGGCTTCTGGAGGAAATCTTGTCCAAATGGGAGAATCTGTGAGAGTTTTCCAGCAGCCATCTTGGGGGTATCGAAGTCCACGTGGACTTCTTGCCAGGCTCCAGATCCATCTAATGATTCTCTATTTTACTAGCCTGCCTCACTTATGCTCAAAATGTATATGTCGTTTCTCTGACATTCAAATGTAATGGGCATCCTGTAATTTATGTGGCAACCTCATCCATGGGAGAACATAGTGGCTAGGAGTATACCTTCATGGATCCTGTCAAGAACTCTCACTTTGTGGTTTGGTAGACACGTGGCATTGAAAACCTCTCCACAGAGAGGTTGTGGCACATAGAGGCTGTAGCTTCTCACACTTTTCCAAGAACTCTGCTGGTCCACAAACTCCAGTGCTTCAAGCTAACATTGTTAATGACCTTGAACATGAAGCTACAGCATTCTAGATCTTCACATCCTAGCCTCTGCCCCATTCAGGAAAATTCTAATTTTTATATTACATATACATATATATACATATATACATATAGGGGCTTGGACCAAACCCAGACTGATCCACCAATTCAAGATAATTTAAGATAATGCAATCACTTCTGATGGTTCTATGGTCTATTCAGGATTCTTTCCTTTTACTCTTTTCTCTGGAGGGATGTAAGTGACTGGGGAGCTTATAGACCTGGCCAGCAGGGAGGAGTATCTGGTCCACATCTGTCCTTTGTCCTTGCTGAGATATAAACCACCTTGTATGGTCCTTGTAACCATGCATTGTCATCCACCACGACTTCTAGATGCTAGCACTACCTATTCTATGTCTTCCTTAGCTTTACGCCAATCAGAGTTCTCTGGCCCTTTAAGTATTTCTATTCTCCTCCTTCTACCTATGCTGCAAAGATCTTAGATACCGCTAGTTCCTCTCCCTGAACCATGCTAGGACATGGGAGCATCTGAAAGGTTGTCTTCAGGGCTATCTCCCGAATACTGCCCTCACCTACTGCTACTTCAGCACCAGTTGGGGCTTCTTCATCTGCTTGCAGTTTATCCAGTCTTCCCCAGGAGGCAAGGCTCAGGTTTCCTATGCTCTCAGACACCTAAGTTTCTCTGTAAGAGCTATCATTTCATGCCCTCCCCTGGCCTCCACCTGAAAGGGTCAACAATTCTATAGCCATATCCAAGTTGTCATCTACTCCCCTACTTCGCTTTCCCAGCCCATCTCCATTCCCTATTCCAGAAAGAGTTCTTATCTCTCCTCTGTAAGGAAATCTGCTCATCATATTGCCATGCATTTTTATATCTCTATGGTTTAGCTGATACAATCTAACTTCACAGACTTCTAGACTTTGCCCTCTGTATTCAAAGCCAATCTATTGAAATTAAAACAAACAAGTAATACAATATAAGTCTTTTTCTCTCTTAAGTGCTTGGCTCTTAGAATAAAGAAAAGAAATAGCATGGTTTTCAGGGCTATTGTCTCTGCTATGTGTTTAAAATCTATTCAGAAATTCAATGGACTGTTTTAGGCTGTATCCACACTCCCCTGGGTCATTAAATATCACTGACTCACTGGATGGAGAACCACAGGACAACATCAAAAAAACACATGGGAATGAAAAACCTCGATTAGTATCTCAGAATGTATCCCCTACATGCAATTGTTAGCATACACTATCAGTTCACATCACCAAAGAATGAGATCACAATACACAAGTGGAAAAATAAGCAATAATCAGAGATTCCATAGAACAGTCTTTCCAACTGTGAAGAAACACCTTATTATGAGAACCGAATAGGCTTTCACAATTTCAGGAAAAAAAAAAAAAAATCAATTCAATGCAACCATATTGCTAGATCCGAAAATGTTTTTTTTTGAATCACAAAAATAAAAAGGGAGGAAAAAAAAATCCCTTAATTAAACATTCCTATAGTTTCTGAAATGTTATCTACAAAGGAACAAAAATCAAGCTGGCTTCAGACTTCTCTTCAACTGAATGCCAAAAGGCAATGGAAAAATTTCTATGGAGATTTGGGGGGAAAACAGGTTTTACCCCAAAATACTAAATGTACTCAGTTCTGGGCCAGAGATACAGATTTGGAAGCCATTAGCATAAAAGGAGGAATTGTGGCCTGGGCGAACAAACTCATACAAGGAGAGATTTTAAAGTGAGAAGTCCAGGAGGTCTTAGTTGCCTAAACAACCCCAGTATTGAAGGGATAAGCAGAGAGAGAATAGCCAAAGAGAATGAGAGGGAGTGGCTAGTCAAGGTAGAGGGGGAAACTAGGACACGGCTTGCCATGGAAGTCAAGAGAACAGAATGCTTCCACAAAGCCTGAACAGCACCTAATGGATTTGATGACAAAGAAGTCACCAGTAATAGACTTAATTATAAAATTTAATTTTTAAGATATTCAGTTCACAATCTTACAATGAGTCATGAGCACTTAAATGAATAATAATACATTTATTCTCAGTAACCGGAATGAATTGCCCCACCACATTCAGAGTACAAGTGGCACACTTTCTTTTTGTTTTATTGCAAATTACATATGTATGTTCCTCTAACAAAGTTTGTTTTGTTTCATTTTAGACTTCACGTAAATATAATAATGAATGTATTCTCCTGCAGAACTTGCCTTTTCTTGCTCAATATCCATGTTGATGCATGCAGCTATAGTTCATTCATTTTCACTGCTATATAATATCTTACCCTGTGGATAATGCATACCATAATTTATTCATTTTACTATTGATGCACATTTGGTTTGTTTCCTGTTATTTTGCTATTATGGACAATGCAACAATTAATATAGTTATGCATGTCTCCTGGATGGAGCCCCAGATGTCCTGGACTCTCTTTCTAGACATGCATCCAATAAATCTGCCCATTTACATCTGATGTTTTCATTTAGTGACATCCAAGATGGCTGGAGGGAGATTCTTCTAACTATGTGGGATAATAAATATTTATTTCTGTTTTAAGCTGCTAAACTTGGGGGTAATTTGTTACACAGCAATCGATAACTAATACACTTTTTATTTTATTTTTCTTACCATAATTATGTAATATAAAGAAAACATCACAATTGTTTTCAAAAAACCCCATATGGGTGCTCTTTCAATCTTCTAAAATAGATATTAAGATGTGTTGCTGAAGAAAAAAAACAAAAGTTGGGATTGCCAGTGTTCAGGAAACTTCGCTCTCAGACAGACATCCTCAAGTCATCTTCCAGGCTCCTTTGTTTCTATTTCCATTTATAGTGAGGCTAGAGGAGGAAGGGGATGAAGGGGATGAAGTTGGCTGAAGTTTTATTTGAAGGGTTTACAGGAGGCTAATTGGCCTGAACTCATTCTGCATACAAAACATGATTATGATGAACATATTTGGGAGCCCTAAGCATTAAAATGATAATGATGCCTCCCTATGCATAATGCTAAATTAACACTGTACAAAACTGTATGATATGTGTACGAAGTGCCAACATTTCTATTTTTCCTGATGTTTTTTTTTTTGAAATATCACTTACCAAATGATCACTTATCAAATAATCAATTATCAAATTATCAAATTGTTTTAGTGCACCTGCAGTGCTCCTTTCCTCATAGTCTGCCTATTGTTTAATCCAGCATTGATAAAACACACTCTAGAAACATAAAGATTCATTTTCTAATGTGAACATTTTTTCACATCATAGCAATTTCTGTGCCCCTGTTATTATGAAATCAATCATTTTACCTTCCAGCCACTGGAGTTTTCCTGAGAGGCTCTTGTTAGCTAAGCTGTCTTTGATAAGTGCTTATTCAGTTAATATTTCTTTGAAGCCCATTATAAACATTCTCTATATCCAGAAATTCTGCAGTCCCTGGGAGATGACTAAAATCAATGTGTTTGGGGAAGAGAGGAGCACATTTCAGATGCTTAGGCCTCACCATTGCCTGGGTTCCCCCTGTTCTTGGCACTCATGCATTCTCGCCTCACATGCATGCAAAGCTCTGAGCTATTTATATCCTGATCATGGAGAAGGACTCAGCTGGTGACAAATACTAATTTCTGAGGCCAGGAAAGGAGCTGCTCCACTTTATTCCCGTTTGAAGACAAGATCCAGACATAAGGCAGGATGGAGAGGCTCTGAATACTTGCATTCTTAAAAAATGCTTTTCTACTTATAAGAAGAGTTGATTGGGGGTCATACCCAAGGAAATCAAAGGGATCTCAGAACTTGATTACTCATTTGTCACATTAAGCACATGCTTACAGCATGGTCAAAGCAGGGCACTGGTATATCTTTTAGGTATATATATAAAATGAATATTAAAATTCTGAAGCTGAGCTGTCCAACACGAGTGACTAGCCACATGTGACTATTTAACCTAAAATTAATTAAAAGTAAGTAAAACTGAAAATTCCCTTTCTTCAGTTGCACTAGCCACATTTCCAGTACTCAAGAGCCACCTGTGTCTAGTGCAGATATAGAACATTTCATTCCTAGCAGAAAGTTCTATTGGACAGCACGGTTCTAAAGTATTCAAGCTGTCTTCTTAGGAAAGAGATCAAAACTTCATTAAATTTCCTTACATCTATTTTACACCTCGGCGTTGTTTTCATTTTGAATTACACGTTTGGGGGAGAGGTGGGAAAACATAATATTTTCGGCGTCTGGAGACCTCTAATTTAATCTGACCTTTGCCAGAAAGATCCCTAACAACGTTTATATCCTTTGACCTCCCCTCCACTCACCCAATCAATACAACTCTGGCCTCGACAGTCACCCTAGCGCACCTCCAATCCACAGACTGGCCACTAAGTAGGAGCCTCCACTGGTTTCCTGGAAACAGCCACGCGACCCCACCCCTTCCAGCTGTCGCTCTCCTACCTTTTTAGACTGGAAGGGGCGGGACCAGAAGTCATACGCCCAATAGGAGGGGACCAGGGGAGGGAGTCCTGGCCGCGTCTCCGTCGCTAGGGAAACCGAGGCCGTCGGACGCCGCGCGAGATGCCGAGAGCTGAGGAGCAGGCCGCGCTGGCGGCGGAGAACGCGGATGAGGAAGCCGGCGCCGACCCGCGACTGCGACTCCTGGGGGCCTACGTGGCCCAGAGCCTGCGGCCGGCTGCCGGCGCCTGGGAGCGCTGCGCGGGGACGGCCGAGGCGGAGCAGCTGCTTCAGGCCTTCCTGGGCCGCAGTGCTGCGCAGGGGCCGCGGCCACTGCTGGTAGTGCGGCCCGGGCCCGGGGGCCTGGCGGTGCGCCCGGGGCTGGACGCGGGACCCGAGTCCGGCCCGGCACGCGCTAAGGGGCTCTTCTTTCTGCGCACCAGGCCCGAGCCGCCGGGGCCCAGCAGCCTCCGCGGCGCAGTGCTCTGTGGAGATCTGCCCGCGGCGCCTCTGGAGCACCTGGCCGCGCTGTTCTCTGAGGTGAGGGTGGGTGGGTGACCTGGCGCTGGCTGAAGCAGGGGTTACGGAGGGAAGGAGGAGTCGCGAGGGGCGGGCGAGGGGCGAATCTGGAAGGGAGGTCTAAGGAGGCGGGACCAGAGGTAGAGGGGCGGGGACGTGGGGGCAGCCGTGACTGGGACGGAGTTCGAGGGGTCTGAAGAAAAATGGCGCCGAGTGGGGGGCGGGCTTTGGGGGCCGGGCCCGAGTGGAGTGGAGGAGCGGAGCTGGGTGGCCCCGAAGGTCAGGGGATGACATCTGAGATATGGACAGGATGAGTGAGCTGTAAGATGGGAGCTGGGGGAAATCTAAGTGGAAGTCAGGCGAGTCTGAAGGGGCTGAGACTTGGATCAGTCCTCGTCTGGGGTCAAGCCAGACAGAGTCAAGGGGAGACAAGACTGGGTCCTGACCTCTTTTTATGTCAGTATCGCTTAGTCTTTCCTATAAATTGGGGAGGACTGGAGGAGACAGGGAGTGGTGAAGAAGGGCATTTCTAATGAGTCAGTGGGGTGGAAAGATGTGAAAGGCTATAAACAGTTTTTACTTCTGGAGAGGAGTTAAAAAGGGAAAGGTAGAGTGGTTTTGATTTTCTCATCATTCATCACACAGAGCATTTACCAAAGGTCAGCCTTGTGCTAAGACAAGAAGTTGGGGCATCCGATTGGAAATGTCCAACAGGCATTTGGAGGGATCTGCCTGGAGCTCAGGGAGGAAGGTGAAGATGTGAATTATGGAGTGCTTCCAAGGCACAGTTGTGGAAGCTTTGAGAGTGCAGGAGGTTTCAGGCCAATGCTCAAGAGAAAGTCTTGGGACACTTAGACATTTCTGGAATAGGAGTAAACTTCCCCGCAAGCCAGGCATGTGTGTTCCAGAGGCCTGATGTCCTAGATCCTGCAGGTTGTGAAAAAAGTATGTAGAGCACTAGCTATATGATGTTTCATGTGGTAGGTGCTATGGGGTACCAATGAAATACAAGACAGGATCCCACCCATGAAATGCTTGCTTTGAGGAGCCAAGATATGACCCTAGTGTTGGAGCCAGGTCCTGGAGACTCCCTGCAAGGTGGAGGGTTAACCCTTTCCTTGCTTTAACATAAGGCTGTGGAGGGAGGGGTTATTCCAAGAAGGGCCTGGGACAAGAGAGAACTTGCAGGGCCCCATGGAAGCATCAGTTATCAAGGACTGGAAGTATTTCAGTATGTTACCAATCAGCCTGGCCTTACTGCCTGAACATCAGTCCTGGACATAACCAAGCTTACATGAAGGCACCAAAGATGACAGAAAATGCCATAGATTTCAGAGAAGGGAGATGTACACGTGGTCTCGGAACCTTGCTTAGGCTTCAGTGTTGACCTGGCTTCTGAACAAGGGATTAGGGTAAGCAGAGGGCAAGTAAGGTAACTTTTGAGGTTTGGGAAGCAGCTTAAACAAAGGTTCAGTGATGGGACTAAACCTAATAGATGTGGGGGACAGTGGGCCCTGCTCAGACTTGTGTCATGGTTAAGGAAATGTAGCCCAGCAAGCAAAAGTAATTTTAAAATAATTCAGATCCTCAAATGTTCAAAAATTGTCATTGCTGCCACATTGAAAGAGATTGGAAACAAACTAAATGTTCATCAGCAAGGTACTGGGTGAATGAATTATAGTCCATCTGTACAATGAAATAGTGTGCAGATGTTAAAAAATGGTAACATGGAACAATTTTTAAGATATTTTTTAAAGGTACGAAATTATACATAGGATGCTTACATTTAAGTTAAAAAGAAAGAAAGGGAAGGAGGAAGGGAGGGAGGAAGAAGAGGAAAAAAGGAAGAAAAACATTAATTAACAGGGTCATCCTCAGGCCAGAAACTGCATGGCTGAGGTACAGGGATGGGTAGAAGATTTACTTACCACTATAAAAACGTTTGTACTTTTTAAGTGTTATACCATGTAAATGTATTTATTTAAAACCTAAATAAAATAATTTATACTAAAATACCTCAAGTCCTTTATTTGTGTTTGTCAAAACTTGTAAAAGCAATCCATAGTCTATCCCTCTTCTCTCATCTACTTCATTTACACATTCTGAAGCTGATCTGGTGTCACTTCAAACCTTGCTCACCTCCCAGTCCCCTGCTGCCCCTCCCAGCTGGCCTAAACATCAGTTTAGCCTCTGGTGACTTGCTTCCCTTTTCCTTCCCCCTCCCCACTCTGCATCACAAAGGCCTAAAGAATCCATCTGGCTAAGAGATGTCCTGTTGTTTGTGTGTGTGTGTATGTGAGTATGTTTTGTATGAGTGCATGCTTGTGGGGGAGTGGGGCAGGAGAATGCACTGAAGAGGAGAGAAAGCTATAAATTCAAACATTATTTTTTGTTGTTGTTCCATTGCACTAGTATAAGGCAAAAAATAACAAATGCATACAAAACATATTTCAAAGGAAGAATTGACAGAATTTAGTAACCAGTTCCCCTGTTCTGTTTCTTCCTCTTCCCAATCACTTTATTCACTGCTGACGGGTTGTTTTCCCTAAAGTTCTGAAAACCTGGATGCTTGTTTGAATTTTTAATTTTTGGAGAGTGAGCATGGGATTTGAGGTAGAACAGACCTAGGTTCAAATTCTGGTTCTGCCAAATTCATCTGTGTGGTGTAAGCAAGTTAGCTCACCTGTCAAGTCCAAAATACCTTGCAGTGTTGTTATGAAATTAGAAACAATATATTAGAATGTCTAGAACATAGTGTGTTACATTGTAGGTCTTCCATAAAGGACAGGAAGTCTTGTCACTCTATACCCCCCATAAAATCTTTCCTCAGCCTCTTCTCTGACCAATCTTGTCACCTTGTTCTGACCAAACCTGGCTCTCCCCTGAGGACTCAGCTTCCTCTGCAGTATTCTCACTGACCCTGAAGACGCGAGAGTTACCCTCCTTGTTCCTCCTTGTAGCTTCCAGACCATGTTGAAAAGACCTGCAGTTTGAATCTCATGTCATCAGACAAAGTCACCCACTGTCCTCATTTCTGTATAATTTTAGCTTCTGGCTCACTGTGACTTTCCAACGTTACTCCTGTCTTAACACTTGGCTATTTCAATAGACACATAAATATCTTTCCAATAATCTGGCCTCTGGGTTCCTTGGAACTTTCCTCCAATGACCCTATCCTCCTCATTATCTTAACTGTCCCCTCCCATGGCCATTCCCAGACCTTGCAATACCAATAATCACCATCCTCATGGCCCAGTTTCATGCACCTCATTCTCTGACAACTACTTCTTTCACTCCCTTTAATATCCAGACTATGACAGTTTCTTGACCCCACTGGAACCTCCAATCCATTGATCCTGCCACCTTTCCACAGCTCCTTGCCCAGTCTCATGTTCTCTTTCCTCCCTTACCTAGTCATGATCCATCATTATAATCATTCTCTGGCCTCACTTGCTTCTCCCTGGCTTTATTGTACTTGTTTGGCAAAATCACAATCTTGGAGAAATCCAATTCTCTACCTACTCTCTACTTTGAGAGTATGAAGTTGAATTAGGCTAGAAAAAATCCTGGTTTCACTTTAAATTCATGACCTTGAACCTCTAATAGGTCCTTTATGCTGCCTAGCAGACATCCTGTTTTCTATTCCAGTTACTTTCTTCTAGATCACTATCTCACACACTTTCTTTTTGTCCTCCAACATCCAAAGCC
>JAQZBX010054022.1:0-18743 GCA_029593785.1 Cabassous unicinctus | reverse complement strand
TAGTCACTCTCTGTTTCTCTTTTCTGATACTGACATTTTTGAAGACCATAATATCCTTACTTTTAAAAATAGATTGTTTCTCATTTATGTTGATGATTATATTTAGGTTATTAATTCCTAGCCAGAATACAACATAAGTGATATGTAGTATCCTTCTCAACTCATATCTAAAAGTACACAATGCCCTTGTGTCTGTAAATGGTAGTGTTAGTTTTGATCACATAGTCAAGGTGATTTTTCCACTGTATAGTTACTGTTTTTTTCAATTGTTAAGCAATCTGTGGGAAGATGCTTTAAGACGTATGCAAATACTATGCTCCTTACTAAAATTACCCCCTAAATTTAACATCCACTAATGATTCATTCCTAAAACAATCTTTACTATGATGGTACAAAATGATTTTCTAACTCCATCAGTCTCTCTGTATTTTATCTCTCTGTAAAACAATCTTTACTATGATGGTACAAAATGATTTTCCAACTCCATCAGTCTCTCTGTATTTTAGCACTCAGCATTCTAATATAAGCCAGAGCTAACCCTTTGCTCCTATTTATTTTTCTATTTTTATCAGTAGAGATTCACAGATTCATGATTTTTTTCAATGGTTTATAATTCATAACTGTTCTCAATTATTAAAATAGCTCCTTTGTCCTTTTGACATACATGCTCTTCTCCTTCTTTTCCTCCATTCCTTTCTTCCCTCAGCCCTCCCTTGCTCCCTTTTTCCCTCTTTCTCTCCCTTCCTTTCTCTTTCTTCTTTCTTCCTACCTCCGTCCATCCTTCCTCTCCTTATTCCCTCCTTCCCTTTCTTCCTTTCTTTCCCCTTCATTACTTTCTGGCATTGTAAGATGTTTCAGGTTCATATTGTTCCTGCCCTGCTTCTGCCCTGGGATCAGACATATCTCTGAGGAGTTCTGGTTCTTTTTAGGGGAAACCTCATCTCTCTGAAATGCTTTCCAATCAAAACATTTTTCCCCCCTGACAACACTGCACTGAAACTGCTCTTAGCTCCCTGCTCTACACTTGGTTTTCTTGAAATAATTCTCACCACAGCAGCCTGAGTGAACCTATGTACATAATAGGTAGGATCATGGCATTTTTCTGCTCAGACCTCTCCAAAGCTTCCTATCTTATTCGAATAAGGCCTTATACACCATCATTCCATGTTATCTCTCAGACTTAATATCCATCTATTCTCTTTTCCTCTGCTCACTCTAGCCCTGCTATTCATGCTTGCTGTTCCTCTGCCTGCAAGTCCTTTTAGGATGGTTACTTCTACCATTTTTTGTTTTTCATTCAAATGTATTATGTATCTTTTCAGTGGGATTTCCCATGATCACCCTTCTTAAAATTCTAACTCCTTACTGCAGCATTTACTATTCCCCATTTCCTGTTTAATTTTTTCCCCCATATCATTCAGCCATCTGGCATAAACACACTTTTAAAAAAACCTTCTTAGTATGCATTTCATTTGAGATACTGTAAAATAAATTGTCAAGTATTTCATTCAAGTAGTTGGAGAGGAATAGTCTGAAAACTTATTTGCCCTCAAGAACCTAAAAATAAGATAAGAATATATTCTGATAATTAAACTAAAAATCAATGCAAATGCTCAGTGAAAAGATGTACAAAGTTATTTTAAAGCAGATTCTTAACTTTTGAGGGGCCATTGATTGAAAGTTTGATGAAAGCAATGAAATGTCTTCAGAAAAAATGCAGAGATGTGTGTGCACACATATACAACTTTGCCTACAATTTCAGGTATTTTATGTAAGGGACTGTGACCTTAGGTTAAGAACCCTTACTATATATGAATGTCTAAATTATAACTATCTTGAAAGTATTAATATATCCAAAGAAAGACTATGTCATCTATGTAGCAGGGAAGGGGAACCTTCAATAGTAACGTGGAAATAGTTGTCACAGAGGCAAATGTTGTCAATACTCACCCAGGCACTTTAGGGTGAGTTTTGGCAGTAGACTTTTGAAAGTATGTTAGTACTTTTTGCAAAATTATTCCCATTATATTGTAATATTGATTAACTGTTCTTCACAAAGATTATTCCAATTTATACTTTTAAAGATTTATTTTATTTCTCCTCCCCCTCGTTGTTTTGCACTTGCTGTCTGCTCTCTGTATTCTTCTGTGTCTGCTTGTCTTCTCTTTAGGCATCACTGGGAACCGATCCTGGGACCTTCCGGAGTGGGAGAGAGGCACTCAATCTCTTGCGCCACCTCAGCTCCCTGGTCTGCTGTGTCTCTTATTGTCTCTCCTCTGTGTCTCTTTTTGTTGTGTCATCTTGCTGCACCAGCTCTCTGCACGGGCCAGCACTCCTTCGTGGGCCGGCTCTCCTGAGCAGGCCAGCACTCTGCGTGGGCCAGCCCTCGGTGTGGCCCAGCTCTTCACTCAGGCCAGCTTGCCGCGTGGGCCAGCTCTCCACTTGGGCCAGCTTGCTGCACAGGCCAGCTTGCCTTTCAACAGGAGGTCCCGGGAATCGAACCCTGGACCTCCTATATAGTAGATGGGAGCCCAATCGCTTGAGCCATATCCATTTCCCCCAATTTGTACTTTGACCAGCAGTGTATGAAAGTTCCCATCTCCTCAAATCCTCACCAATGTGAGTACTATTACTTTTAAAAAATAAATCTTTGTTAATTTGAAACATGCAAAGAAAACTGGATTAAACAAAACCAAAAAAAATAAGATTAAATAAAAAAACTGGATTCAAAATTGCAGTCTCATAAGTTTCAGTTTCACTATTAGTAAAATTAGGGCATAAGGATAGATAATCTCTTTCCAAATAGAGTTCAATGATTGCCTGTCCGAAGGACACTACATGTGGTGTCCTTTTTCTAGATAATTGTAGAATTCACCTTCTGAAAGTGAGACTATAGATTTAGGAATATTTTAATCATCTTCCTTTGTTATTTGACTTGTTGAGTCTTAGTTTGGTCCAGAATAGTGCTTGATAGTAGCTGCTTAATGAATCTTTAAAGAATGAATGAATATTTATTAAAATATGAAATATTAGAGAAGAGATGCCATGAGATAAGTATATTTAGTACATTGGGAATATACAAATCTGTCAACAGCCTTGAAATATGAAGGAGGAAATCTTTAATATTACTTGCAACTATAAGAAAATTTCGGCCTGGTGTCTTGTCTATAGTCATGCCACTTTCTGAAGAATCTGAAGGCTCACAGATAGGCTAATAGATAGACAGCCTCAAAATTTGCTAGGAAAAATGAGTGACATGTTAAAACATACCATCTTCCCTCACCAACGTAGAACAGCTAAAAGAGAAGAGTACAAAATCACATTGGGTATCTTATTCTTTTTACTAATGGTTCAGAAGTCAGCAAATATGTACTCTTTATGGGCTATTAAAAGATTTTCTAGGACTTTGTCTTATTTGGGACTTTAGACTTTATTAGAAAAAATATATATACACATAGTTAAGTATACATATTTTAAAAAATCAGAGTAACCACAATAGAATGGTATAGAAATACAATTAGTAGCTTCCAAACCAGCAGGGAGAAAATTGTTTTAATGAAAGCTTTATTGAATTAGCAGAAGATGGGGAAAGAGAAAATTAGAGATTAAGAAAGAAACATTGTTACTAGAAAAATACAAAATAAGATGGTAGAAACTTGCCATTCTATACTGTATTTATAAATGTAATATAAAATTTTATTTATGGTTATTAAAAATATGCAGAAAAGTACCAGAAAAATATGAAAGATACCTTTGTTTTTACCAGGCAAATTTAACAGGTGTTATATTTTACCATTCCTGTTTTCTGTCTCACTTTCAAAAAAAGAAAAGTATTACTGATACAACTAAAGCCCCCTGTTCTTCCTGCTCCCATCTTTTCCCCACCTTCCTTTCTCAGTGGTAACCACATTTCTAAAGTCAGAGTGTATAATAACCATGGATTACTGTATTTGTCAGCAAAAAGGGGTGCTGATGCAAAGTACCAGAAATCTGTTGGCTTTTATAAAGGGTATTTATTTGGGGTAGAAGCTTACAGTTACAAGACCCTAAAGAGTCCAACTCAAGGCTACTTTTCTCACCAAAGTCTGTTGCCATGTAGTGAAGCAAGATGGTGGGCAAGATCTGTGAGGGTTCAGCCTTCCTCTTTCCACTTAAGGCTCTGTGGGTCCAGTTTCTTCTGATCTCAGCTGTAGGCTAGTATAGGGCTCAGCTGCTCTGTTCTTTTCAGCTGCAAACTATCAGGTGAATGGCTCATCTCTCCCCAGGTCTCCAGCATCAAAACTAAGTTCTCTTCTCTGCCGTGTCTTTTTCTGTGTTCTCCTGTGTATCTACTGTGTGAGTGACTGTTTATATAGCCCACCAAGGGGCCAGGGCCTCAGCCCTGAGTCCCCCTAATGATGTGGTCGAATCAAGGCCCTAATCTTGATTTAATCAAGTAGATGTAAAATCTTTGAATTTAATACAATCAAAGGATAAATAAATAAATCTTAAAAAAAAAAAAAAAAAGCAAAGTGGGTATCACCATCCCCAAATCTTCAAGATTGAAGAATGAACAAACATAAGCAGGGGATACAGCCATGGACCAAAGTAGAACTTATTATTATTGTAGTAATGGAATAACTTGTAACATTGATATAAAGATAGTGGTTACCAGAGGTTTTTGGTGGGCGGTGTTGGGGAATAGGTGGAACATAGGGCATTTTTAGGGCATTGGAATTGTTCTGCATGATATCTGCATGATGGATACAGGCCATTAACATTTTGTCAAATCCTATAAAACTGTACAGTGCAAAGTGTAAACCATAATATAAATAGGTTAGTAGCAGTGTTTCAAAATTTGTTCATCAATTTTAACAAATGTACCACATTAATATAAGATGTTATTAATAGGGGAATATGTGGGAGGGGAAAGGGATAGGTTATATGGAAATCCCCTATACTTTTGATGTAACTTTTCTGTAATCTAAAATGTCTCTAAAATAAAAGTTTATTATATGAAAAAAATTAGTGCTTTCTAAAAGTTTAAATATTATCTTTATAAAGTTAATTTATATGTTTTAAATGTTAACTTTTTAAACTTTTATAAATGAGATTTTTTCATTAAGTAATTTAAATTGTTTGATATTTGTTTACAGGTAATAAATGAAGGGGATCCAAGCCTTACCACTGAGTTACGGGAAGAGTTAGAAGAAAATTCCAGCCCAGCTGTGGATGAGAATAATGTAGTATCAGCTAAAAAGCAGGGACCAACTTCACATAACTGGAGTGGTGACTGGAGCTTTTGGGTAAGATTTTTTCTTTCTTATATTTTATTTTTAATCATTAATACAGATTTCTTTACGTCTGTAGCAATTTATATAATAATTTTGTGGTATACTTACAAAGCTTTTCTTAATAGCTTCTGGATTTCAATCTGGACTCCCAAAAACAATTATGATTATGCTGTCCTTTGACCACTAGAATGCACTGTCTGATTTGATAGAGTAGAATTATCTGCTTCAATTTCCCTGTGAGAAAGCTACACCACAGAATTGGATTCCCTTACATTGTTGTTTACTGCATTGCCAGGAGACTAACATTATAAAGAAACCGTATTTCTAAGTGTTATTGAGAAGCCAGCTATTTTACATAATTTTGATTTGAAAAATTAGTTCCTGTACTAAAAAGGATGTTTAACAACATTTGACCTGTAGTATATAATGATTATAAGATGGGTTTTAAAGTAAAGAGTTTCATATTCTATTTGCACTGTGCTCATTTGGTTGCATAACCTGGATATGCTTCAGGTTACCCACTGTAAAATGAGACTACTGCTTGTTAGGTGCAATGAGATCTTAAAATCTTTTTGTAAGAACAAATTTCTGTTAACATAAGAATGCTAACATTTATTATATTAAACTGCTCATTTTAAATCTAGTAATTCCTCTGACTTATAAGTCATTTGATAGAATCTGGTATAATATAAGTGAAATTTCCCCAAGATTATAAGGCATATTAGTTCTAACATTAATTCATTACAAAGCTGATCTTTTTTAAGATTAGGTATACTTGTTAGCAGAATTTCTTATTATTTTAAAGTAGACTAAAAGGCATAACATTCACAGGTTATAAGGATTAGTACAAGTTCTGTCATTCTGTTTATAATCAGCAGTTTGGTTCATTAGAATGCTATTCAATCAACATGAATAACAGTTCTGCCTTCCTACTAAGAAACCTAACATCATAAATTTTTTGGAAACTTATCCTAGGGAATAATCTTTAATTGCTTAAGAAATAAATGAAAATAAGTACATACCCTAAAAATCATGACATCTATATTAATTGTAGGACTTTTGGTCACATTTAGAAAAGTTTTATGACTGTTGTAGTATTTTGACCTCTCTGCACTGTGTTTTTTAATAGCTTATAGATTAGGGAATCTTTATAGCTCCAAGCACTGCCCACAGGGCAAATCAGTTACTGTGGTTACTGTTGGCAGACTTAAAGCAAGAAAAATGGTGAAGTGAAAAAGGGAAAAAACCAAGGGAATGAGAGAATTTAGAAATAGGAGGAAAGAGAAAAATAAGAAGGATGTCTTCTAGAACCTTTCCACTCAAGGGCCAACAGAATTGGCATCACCTGGTAGCTTGTTCGAAATGCATTATCTTGGGCCTTACTTCAGACCTATTAAATCAGAATTTCACTTACGCAAATACTCCAGCTGATTTGTTTGTACACTGAAGTTTGAGAAATACTGGTTTAGAATGTCAGAGGTCTGCTTTGGCTTAGTTTAGGTCCCTCTGCTGATTTTAAACACTATATTTTGAGAAAATTTTCTGTGAATTCACATGGAATGGATTTAAAGACAAATATATCACCTCAGAAGTTTTACAGAGTTTTGCAGAGGTCACGTACCCAGAAACCAGAACTGTCAAGAACACTGAAGCAAACAAAACCAAAAGAGCCCCTGAATAGCTGAGTCAAAGTTCATGCTAAAATATCTTAAATAGGAGAATTCCTCGAGTCTTCGTTTGGAACTTCTTTAATATATTTTTAACATACTTTTAATAAACCTGGAGAAGTTGGTTTCCATTTTATAGTTGAATAGAATATTGGAGATAGGGAAATTACTCAATAATAACACACTGAGAGCAGCAAGATGAAATGACAGCAGAAGCTAAAAAAGTATAGTAATCTGGATTTCTTAGAGGCCAAAGGACTACACAGCTCAGTTGGCTCTAATATGGTATTATAACTGATGGAAATGATGTTTAAGAACTCTGGAAAATAAATAATGCATTTTTCCTCTGCCATTTTCAGTCTGTCTTGTGCCACTGTCCCCATGTTGTTATTTTCTTTCTATACTCTCCCTGCAATAATGTGAAAATTGGGTGATTACAGTAAGATGCTAGAGTTCAAAATTAACAGAAGGATGACCAGTAGTGTAATACTAAAATATTTATGAGACATATGACCTGGTATTTGAGCAAAGAAAAAAAGAGTATCAGATCCAGTTCACTGGAACATGAAAGGGATTTGCATTTGTCTTTTCACTTTTTTTTCCTATAAAAAAGAATTGATAACTTTTTACATTTTGGTATTTAAAACTTTAAATTAGAAAATTCACAACGTAGAATAACTCATACATTCTGACACGATAACTAGCTTGTCCACTGTCCACTATAGGAAATTAGGAGGACAGCATGATAGCATTGAAAGAATTAGAGATTGGGAGCAAAACATCTAGGAGCAAGTGTGTACTCTGTCCCTGGTGATCTCACTGCATAGTGATCTTGAGTATATTGTTTATCCTGTGTGGCCTCAGTGACCGCACCTATAAAATTAGGGCTTGGACCACATAGTATTGCAACACTGGTGTATCTTGAATCAGTGGGAGAGAAAGGAGTGGAGTTATGACTAGCAAGTGCTCATAATTTATGTAGCAGCCATAAAAATCTCTGGTCATACTCAATGGGATTATTTTACATTGGGAAATCCCCTTTTCTTAGGATTGTCCCAGTGGATAAAGTTTGAAAAGTGATGGATTAGAGGACCTTTTATTTATCATGCTGGAAATTATATTTCGATGTTTCCCCACAAATTAAAAAAAAATTGTGAAAATTTAACAAAAGGGTGCAAAAAAAGTAAAGTTTGTTAAAGTTTTTTTTGTTTTTTTTTTTTGTTCTTGTGGTTTTTTTTTAATTTTTAACTAAGGTTGATTTCTTTTAGTCCCTGTCCATTTACACTTGATCTTAGTCAAAAGTCTGAGAAGCGATAGATCCTATCTCTTCAAACCTGTGGCTAATAAGTGTCTCTCAGAGAGCAGGACTTTAATTTAAAGAAGTGTGATCTTTGACTTTGATAGATCAACAGTTGCAGATTTTCTATTTCAATCTTATAAAATGATAGGAAGTTTAATTGTTGATTTGTTTTATTATTTTATTTTAAAATTGAAGAATTTAACTCTAGTATGTGGGAAATTACATTTATTATTAGGCTTAAAATCCTAATAAAACATTAACAATTATTTGAAATGAAGGAATTAATTTAAAATAAAATTAATGGCAAATAAACATTTATACTTTTGCCCTTCAACTGTTAACAGATATACGTAACAATGAAAAAAAAAACCAAAACAAAATAATTTTTTCTTTGCTACTGAAATAATCATATATTCTAGGTGGATTAAGGTCCCAGAGGAAAAGCAGACAGAAATCTGCAGCAGATATATTTATTTAATGTAAGTTCTCTTAGTGCTGTATAGTTAGCAACTACTGGGAGTAGGACAAAGCTGTTGAGATTTTCTGTTATGTGTGTTTATAAAATGATGTACTTAACTGGATTTTAGTAGTTATAGTGCTTTGGGTGAAGTACTTAATATTAAGCATTTTTTTGTACCTTGGTATTTCATTAATATTAAGAGTTTCCCTTTAAAATACTTCCATTGGTATTTACTTATTTTCTTAATAGTTGACTTATTTGCTAAATACATTTTAAAAGTGGAGAGATTTAGAATGTTTTCTCAGTTGTGCTACTGAAATTAAATTTCTTTAGGGATCCTTGGTATGCTGTTCTTATAATAACTGTGTGTTTGATGACCTTACAACGACAGATACAGGCCATTACATATCTTGCCATAACCTACAAAATTGTGCGGGAGAGAGTGTAAACTACAATGTAACCTATAATCCATGCTTAGTGTCAATGCTGCAAAATGTTTTCATCAATTGTAACGAATATACCACACTAATGAGGAATGTTGTTAATGTGGGAAAATGTGGGAGGTGTAGGGAACGGGGCATATGGGAATCCCCTGTATTTTTATGTAATATTTATGTAATCTAAATATCTTTTTTTAAAAAATAAAAAATATATTTAAAAAACTGTGTGTTTGAAAATCTTGATAAATATACATAGAATAAAGATTATATGAAGTCTCACTCTCTTAGTTATTTGATTTGGGAAGGAAAATAGAGAAAAAGATGGATGAAGAGAATTTCCAAAAGAAGTTAGCGTCAAATTTATCATTTCTTTTATTTATTTTTCTTTTATTATTATTATTATTTTTAAAGAAGCTTTAGAGCACATAAATGTTACATTGAAAATATAGGGGATTCCCATATATTCCACCCCTTCCCCCTCCCACACTTTCCCCCTGTTAACAACATCTTACATAGTGTGGTACATTTGTTACAATTGATGAATGCATATTGAAGCATTGCTACTAACCACAGTCTATAGTTTACATTATAGTCTACATTTTGCACCACACAATTTTATAGGTTTTGAAAAAATGTATAATGGCCTGTATCTGTCATTCTAGTGTCATGCAGAACAATTCCAATGCCCCCCAAATGCCCTATGTTATACCTATTCTTCCCTCTTCCTCCCCTCAGAACCCCTGGTGACTACTGCCTTTATATAAATGTTACAAGTTCTTCTATTACTAGAATAATAATAAGTCTACTTTAGTCCATAGTTGCATTGCCCTTCTGTTGGTTCATTATTCAGTTTTGAGAATTTTGGGATGGTGATACCAACTCTGCTTCTGGTTGAGAGGGGGCTTAGATCCCATGGGGCAGATGGGTGGAACTGTCTTGCTTGCAGTTGTAGAAACTCTCTGTTTTGGGGGATGGGCATTGTCCATCATCATCCTTTCGTTAGTTGTCCTGGGTGTGTCCAATGAATTGGAAGGTAGGTGTTGGCTGCAACTCTGCTGAGATTCAGGGCTCAACCGGCTTATGAATGAATAGCCAGAAGATCAAAGTCTCTGTGACAAATATTTAATGGGTATAGTGCTAATTATAGGTTCAAATAAAAGGGGCCTAAGAACCATGTGTAGGAAATTTATAAATGAGTCCAACTCTCATACATTTGGAGGATAGGTTATCATATATTCCAAGGTAAGGCCCATTGACAGTGTGCCAAATTCCTGAGATTCTCTGCCCTGTCTATACTGTCCAAATGTCTCTAGAGTTCTCAGGAACCCCTGTGCCTGAGGCACTGTTTACTGTGACATTCAGTGAGATTCTCCTAAGATGTGCATAAGTATAACTTCTGTAATGACCTCCTGACTCACTTTGAAATCTCTTAGCTATAAAAACTAATTTGTATTTAATATTTCACCCTTTTGGTCAAGGTCTTTTTCCAAATGCATTGCTAGTTGTCATTTAGTAATAATCCCTTGATGCCAGGGAGGCTTATCCCTGGGAGTCATGCCCCATGCTGGCGGGGAAGGAAGTGAGTTTATATGCTGAGTTTGGCTTAGAGAGAGGCCACATTAGAGCAGCAAGGAGGCTTTCAGGCGATAACTCTTAGGCAATATATAATACTAGGCTAAGTTTCAATTTCAGAAGAATGAGGTTCATAAGTACAAGCATCAATATCAATATCATAAAATATTTATTTTAAAGCATGTTAAAAATACAAAAAGACTGGGTTTTGAAACATCATCTACATCTGTACAAATAATAACTAGTGTAGTGGTTTTGAAGCTGTATGTACTCCAGAAAATCATATTCTTATATTTAACCCATTCCTGTGGATGTGAACCCAACATAAGTGGGACCTATTGTTGAGGCTACTTCAGTTAAGATTTGACCCACCTCAATCAGGATGGATCTTAATCCTACTACTGGAATCCTTTATAAGTGGAATGAAATTCAGACAGCGAGAGAAAACCACAGAGGAAGGGCCAGAATAGAGAGAAAGCCACAGAAAGCAAGAAGCTGAAATGGAACCCAAACAAGAAGGAAGAGATTGGGAAACAGCACTATGTGCCTTGCCATGTGACAGGGGAACCAAGAATCACTGGCATCCAGCCCCGGAGCACCACAGTCTTTGGGGAGAAACCATCGCCTTGATGATGCCTTGGTTTGGACCTTCTTTTAGCCTTGAAACTGTAAGCTAATACATTCCCAGTGTTTAAGTCGACTCATTTCAAGGTATTTGCTGAGCAGCTTAGGAAACTAAAACAACTAGTATACTTCTATTTTCCTAGAAAATATTTAGTTTTAAATTTTTCTAGATCATAATCAAGTCTTTTCATTGTATAAGAAATCAAAAGTGTTAATTCTGTACTTTATCATGGACTTATTGCATGATCTTAGTCATGTTATTCACAGGTAAGTTTTTTTCCTCCTTATAGGTAGGCAATAAGACTAGCCACAAACCTGATTTATTGGTACATCATGAGGATTAATTAATGTTGCACTGCAAAATTTTTTTTAAAAAACCCATGGGGATTAATTAATGTGTTTATAACATACATTGGCAACTTTGGAGAAAAGATTTCCTATATTCATTATGATGTCTTCCAAGACAACATTTCTTGGTTTTATTTAAGCTTATACAGGATATTTCAGATTTTCACTTTTTTGATTGATAAAAAAGGATAAACTAATTTTCTAATTCATGTTGGATTAAGAACTTTCATCCAAGTTTAAAATTTTTAAGTGTAGATACTTACTGTTTGAAAAACATGTATCTTTTCAATCTTTACCTCTAATTATAAAGGAGTATGAACTATTTCTGGCAATATAGGAAGGGGGCTATTTAACTTAAAAGCCATTCTGCTACAGAATACCTAGAAATGTGGATAAAATGTTATAAATATCTTTTTAAAATGCATGTCTGGGCTCACAAAATAGCAAGGGAAATATATGTAAGGGCTAAAAAAGAAAAGGGAACAGATTATCAGAATTATAAGCACATGAGCTAATGCTGAGGCAACCCTGGGGAGTTTGCTAGTCTCAGTAACCAAACTTAAAATGGCCCGCCTGGTGATAGGAGATGATGTTTTGGAATTGTGTGAGTTAGGATTGAGAACTCTTTATAAAGCTATGACTCTTGAAGAGTTATCCCCTCTGTGAAAGATACATGGGGAAAAAAAATCAACCAATGACTACAGATTGACTACACAGAAGCTTGTCTGTTCAACCTGGACTTGGGGTGGCGGAAAAAGTCTCTCCAGAGGGTGTGAACTATAGTCTGTCTGTAATGAAGTTTTGGGGCTTGAATTTAATACTCTTTGAGTGAGCAGAAGAAAATTCAGTAAATAGTGTATTGGATCCTCTAAAACTTCGGATAGTAAAATTATCAAAGTTTAAAATAGGCATTCGATGTTATTAAAGAATTAATAGAAGGAATTAAAATTAGATGAATTGATAAGACATTATCAAAACACCAAGAAGATTTGAAAAACAACCAGATAGAAGTCCTAGAACTGAAAATTGTGGTCATTAAAATAATAATTAAAAAACACAGGGGACATGTGGAATAGGACCTAAAGAGAGAATCAGTAAACTGCAAGATATATATGAGGAAATTTCTCAGATTGCAGCAGTGAGATAAAAATAGAAAATGTGGAAGAGAGTGGCTTAAGATATAAGGGAAATATTAGAAAAGTCCATTATGAATTTAGTAGAAGTTTCAGAAGACTAACATAGAGAATGATCAAGAGGCAACATTCAAAGAAAAAAATGCGTGAAAAATTCTAGTCTTGACGAAAGACTCAGAATCAGAAAGTGCTCTTATCTCTCATAGGATAAGTTAAAAATGAGTATGTGGAATAGCAAGATGGTGGCAGAGTAAAGAGCTCCCAGAGTCAGCTCCTGCTTAGTAATCACCTAGAGCTATCCAAAGCACCTATTTGGTGGCTCCAGAAGACCAGAAGAGCATCCTGCAACATCCTTGAAAGAATGGAAGGGGGAGACTGCCCATCTGAAGTGAAGATTCATAAGTAGAGCACTCCACTCCACGGAGGTCAGTGCCCATCATCCACTGGTGGCACAAGCCTCCTCTGGAGCTATTCCACAGGTAGAATTGGAAGCTCCACTTCCGCAAAACGGGGGAGAAAGAGACAATTGGGCACCAACTTCAGCTACTGATTCGTAAATTCAGTGGACTAAAGTATAATCCTAAGGACAGCTAAAATTTGAACCTGTCCAAGTCAGAAAGAGGCCCGTAGCTGCCATTTTAACTCTGCCCCCAGCATGAGGGGAAGCGAGGTGGACTGAAAATCACAGTGCTGGTTGGGACCAGCTTACGCCCCATCCCCACCTTTGGCAGGGAGGAAGCTGGGGTGACCTGCGTCAGCCTCTCCTGGAAAATACAGGCCAGGCCACCGAGGCTGGTGATCATCCTACTCTGGCTGTGCAAGCTGCTCAGGAGCTATTCTGTGGCTGGAGTTGGAAGTTCCATTTTCCAAAAACGGAAGGGAGAAATGGTTGGCCACCGACTTTAGCTACTGATTAGTAAATTTGGCTGGCTAAAGTATAACCCTAAGAACAGCTAACGTTTGAACCTGTCCAAGTTGGAAAAAGGCTGATAGCCACCATTTTGACTCTGCCCCCAGCATAAGAGGAAGCCAGACTGACTGAAAATCACAGTGAAGGTAGGGACTGGCTTCTTTCACCCAGATTGGACTGCAGACCTAGCCTAGGCTTCAGTCCCACCTTTAGCAGGCAGGAGGCTGGCAAGCCCTGCACCAGCCTCTCCGGGTAACTGCAGGTACATTCGGCTGGCATAGACTGAATAGTCGGAAGTCTACTGGGGCAACTGTGGTCATTTTGAACCCTCATGGCATATATTGCTGTCCACACCTGCAGCTCCATCCCCTGGGGCAGGGGAGAAAGGGGCATGAAACTTCATCAGTTCTCAGGGAAACTAGAGTCTAGGCTTGCACGACTTGGATTATTATACATAGCTGTGGCTTTGTCCCTACCCCTGGCAAAGGAGAAAGTTGGGAGAAGCTTCATCGGTCTCTTGGACAATGCGGGCAGCTTGAGCTGCCACAGCTTACAGCACCAACTACATCCTTGGCTCCTACTACACAACCAGCAAGGGAGAAAGAGCAAGAAAGCCTTAAACTAAAGAGAGAAACTGCACCCAGAATAAATACATCTAGTAAGCCAGATGCCAAGACACTAACAAAAAATTGCAATCCACACCAAGAAACAGGAAGATATGGCCCAGTTAAAGGAACAAGATAATCCTCCAGATGACATAAAGGAGTTGAGACAACTAATCATAGATGTTCAAACAAATACCCTTAATAAATTCAATGAGATGGCTAAAGAGATTAAGGATATTAAGAAGACATTGGATGAACACAAGCATTTGAAAGTATACATAGAAAAATAGATCTTATGGGAATGAAAGGTGCAATAAATGAAATAAAAAATACACTGGAATCATATAATATCAGATTTGAGGAGGTAGAAGAAAGGATTGGTGAGCTTGAAGAAATGGCCTCTGAAAGTGAATATGCAAAAGATCAGTTGAAGAGAAGAATGGAAAAAATTGAACAAGGACTCAGGGCACTAAAAAACAGCAAGAGATGTGCAGACATATGTATCATGGGTGTTCCAGAAGGAGAAGGGAAGGGCAAAGGGGCAGAAGGAATATTTGAAGAAATAATGGTAGAAAATTTCCCAACCGTATTAGAGGACATGGATATCCATGTCCAAGAAACACAATGTACTCCCATCAGAATAAATCCGAATAGACCAACTCCAAGACACATACTAATCAGAATGTCAAATGCCAAAGACAAAGAGAATTTTGAGACCAGCAAGAGAAAAACAATGCATAACATATAAGGGATACACCAAATGTAAGATACTTTGGTTGGTAGTAATATTTTGAGGATGTTCTTTAATCATTAGTTAAAAATGTTTCACAACAGTGCAAGGTATTGTTGGTAGGGTGAGGTATGAGAGCCTTGTATGATATTATGTATGTTTGTTTTGTAACTTCACAACTACTACTGTACACTATTGTTTATGTATGTTTATGTATGAGTGATATACTTCAATAAATTTAAAAAAATTAAAAAAATGAGTATGTGAACATTATCTTAGAAGTGACAAAAATAGATATGCATGAATTGAGATATGTATAGATTTACTTATTTATGTATTTGAGTGTCTTCTGTGCACTGGAATATTCTATCAGGACAGTGTCTGTACCATCCTGGGGCTGATAGTCCAAATTAGGAGATTGATAGTATACAAATTGGCAAATGTGCAATCTTATGTTGGGTAGTGTCTGTGAAGACAATAAAGGATTTTAGGGTGTAGAGAATCACATGGGAGAAAGTTTAGAGTTTCAGGAGTGGTGTTCTAGGGAAGGACCCAGAGGCAGGGATGAGGTTGGCTTGCTTAACAAACAGCTGGTCTGGATATGAAGAGTGACAGAAAGAAAAATCAAGGATAATGAGTCCTAAGTCAGTGCAACTGGGAATTGCAAATGGAAGTGCTATCCGGGAGAAGAGAAAGACTGGTGGAGAAGTCAGTTTTAGGGTTGGGGAAGTAAAGAGGCTTTTTTGTTGTTGTTGTTATCAAGTTGGAGATGTATATTTGATACACAGTAGAAAGGTCAAGTAGGCTATTGGATATATGATGAATCTAAGGTAAGAGGGTGAAACTGGAGGTAAATTTGGGAGACTGGATATGGATGGTATTTAAAGACAGTTTATAGATTTAAGTCTCTTGGACATACACCTATCAACTCTAGTACTAACTATAGGTTCAATTAGAAGGGGCAGAAGAGCTGTGTGTAGGGAAACCACAAATGATTCCAAAGCTGTCCATGTGCTAGTTGGGCCCTGAATCTCAACAGAGTTGCAACACCTACTCTCCAGTTCAGTGGACTCACTCAGGACAATTAACAAGGAGATGATGATGGACAATGACAATCCCAAGGAACAGAGAGAGTCTACAACTGCAAGCAAGATAGTCCCATGAGATCTAAGCCCCCTTTCAATTAGAGACAGAGTGGGCATCACCATTCCAGAATCCTCAGGATTGGAGAATAAACAATGGACTAGAGTAGACTTACTGTTATTCTACTATAGACTTATTGTTATTCTAGCAATGGAAAAACTACCATTAATGTGGAGGCAGTGGCCACCGGAGGTTCTGTGGGGAGGGAGAGGGAAAAATAGGTGTAATATGGGGACATATTTCAGGACATTGGAATTGTCCCAAATGACATTGCAATGACAGATACAGGCCATTATATATCTTGTCATAACTTACAAAATTGTGTGGAAGAGAGTATAAACTACAATGTAAACTGTAATCCATGCTTAGTGGCAGTGCTCCAATATGTGTTCATCAATTGTAACAAATATACCGTACTAATGAAGGATGTTGTTAATGTGGGAAAGTGTGGGAGGGGTAGGTAGTGGGGCATGTGGGAATCCCCTTTATTTTTTATGTAACATTTATGTAATCTAAGTATCTTTAAAAAATTAAAAAGTATATATATTTATATAAAGACAGTTTATAAAGACTGCATGAAATCATTTAGAGAGAAAATTTGGATAGAGAAGAGAAGTGGACTCTCCAATGTTTAGACCTCAGGTGGTGGAAGAGCTGGAACTATCAAAAGAAACTGAGAAGATTTGGCAGTAAGATAGAAGAATATCTCAGACAGTATGGTATTATCAAAGGCAATTGAAGGAAGCATTTCAAGGAGAGAGTGCTCTACTGTGATAGGTCAAGTAAGGTGAGAACTAAGTGTTGGCTCTGGGATTTGCAAGGTGGGGGTTGATGTTAAAAGTACAATTTGGGGGCAAAAACCTGATCAAACACACCAGATTTTATTCTTTTGTCCTAATCTTTTGTAAAATTTGACTTCTAACTGTCTGTATTAGTCAGCCAAAGGGGTGCTGATGCAAAATACCCAAAATCTGTTGGCTTTTATAAAGGGTATTTATTTGGGGTAGAAGCTTACAGTTGCCAGGCCATAAAGCATAAGTTAGTTCCCTCACCAAAGTCTGTTGCCACGTGTTGTAACAAGATTGCTGCTGACGCCTGCAAGGTTCAGGCTTCCTGGGTTCCTCTCTTCCTGGGCTCAGCTGCTCTGCTCTCTCCACAAGGCCAGCTGTAGACCATCAGGTGAATGGCTTATCTCTCTTCCCGGGGCCTCTGCCTGTGTTTAATGGAGACTTTTCTCCTTCCTCACGTATCTGCTTCTCTGTGTTTACTTCCTGGACTCCAGGATCAAAACTCCAACCTCCCTTCTCTGCGATGTGGTTTCTCTGAGTCCCCGCCCACCAAGGAGCTGGGGACTCAGTGTCCTACTGTCATGGCCCAACCAAGTAAAAGTGAAATCTCTGAATCCAATATAATCTAATATGCCCAGAGGAAAAGACCAGTTTACAAACATAATCCAGTATCTATTTTGGAATTCATAAATAATATCAAACTCTGCTACACTGTCCAAAGAAATAGCAGGCCAAAGGAAAAAAGTTCATATTTCATTAAGAACTAATGTACTAAAACAGCCAAACCAAACCAAAAACAAATGTACTTCTTTAAAGATGACCACATTAACATAGAAAAAATTTTTTGGAAAAATAACATGAAATTTCTAAGAAATTACATTATCAAGAAATTAACATATTTAATAAATGATGTAGAGAATATGGAAAATAACTGAATCTATCAGTTACAGGGATATTCATTAAGATTTTATCCTAAGTATATCTCTTTGAATATGTAGGGCAATGAGAAGTTCAAATAGCACATAAATATAAAATCTAAGATAACATAAAAATTCTAGCTCTGCGTTCTCCATCTCCCTTTCCAGAAAACCTTTCATTAGATTTGAGATGTGAGTTTAAAAGTAATGACATGGGGGGCGGATGTGGCTCAAATGGTTGGGCATCCGTCTGCCATATGGAGGGACCTGGGTTCGATCCCCGGGACCTCCCGGTAAAATAATAAAATATATATAGAAAGCACATGGGCTGCCAGGCTCTGTGTGTCGGTGAGCCGCCAGGCCCCGGGAGCCATGCAGCAAGCTGATGACGTAAAAGGAGAGCGACAAGACGAGATGCTCCGAAAGCTCCAAAAACCAGGAGCCAAGGTGGCACAGATGGCTAGAACACTTCTCTCCTACATCGGAGATCTTCAGGATCGAATCCTGGTGAAGACTGGAGGAGGAGGATGAGAAGAGATGAAACAGACACAGAGAATTGCCCAGCGAATGGACACAAAACAGCAAATGGGGAAGGGGGATTTAAAATGGATCAAGTAAATAAATAAATCTTTAAAATAAAAAAAGAAAAAAAAAAAGTAATGACATGGATTCCACGAGCCACATAGGAGAATTAGTTTCTATTCCTCTAGTCAAGCTTTGCTCAATAATTAAACTAAATTACTTTAATTGGGAAGCGGGAGTGGCATACACTCTATCGACTGATAGAGCCCCCGTTTACCATATGGGAGGCCCCGGGTTCGCTTCCCGGGGCC
>JAQZBX010054021.1:0-18742 GCA_029593785.1 Cabassous unicinctus | reverse complement strand
ATTTATTTATCGCCCCCTTGCTGCTTGTGTTTTACTGTGTCCATTCGCTGTGTGTTTCTTCCGTGTCTGCTTATCTCCCCCTTGCTGCGAGGTCTTGCTGCATCAGCCCACCGCGCCGCGCGGGCTGGCCTGCCCTCACAAGGAGGCCCCAGGAGGCGAACCTGGGGCCTCCCATATGGTAAACGGGAGCTCTATCCATTGAGCCACACCCGCTGCCCTAATTGTAACATCTTATTGTTGAATTGATCCATTTATCAGTATATAATAATCCTCTTTCCCCCTCATAACAATTTTTGACTTAAAGTCTATTTTAGCTGATATTAGAATAGCTACCCCACTTCTCTTTGGTTATTACTTGCATAGTATATATTTTTCCTGTCCTTTCACTTTCAACCTTCATATGGCTTTGGATTTAAAGTGAGTTTCTTGTAAATAGCATATAATTAGGTCATCCTTTTTACCCATTCTGCCAAACTCTGACTTTTGACTGGAGAGTTTAATCCATTTACATTTAAAGTAACTACTGAGAAGACATGAATTTCTTCTGCCATTTTGCTATTTAGTTGTTGTAAGTCTTCTACTTTTTTTCCTTCAATTCTTCCATTAATGCCTACTTTTATATTTATTTGATTTTTAGTATTTTTCAATATTGAGTCCCTTCTCAATTCTTTCTGGATTTATTTTCATATATTTTCTTTGTGGTTACCATGGTATTAAAATTTAACATCCTAAATATGTGATAATCTTATTTGATTTGCTACCAAATTTGACATCAGTAGTATACACATACACTGTTCTTATTCCTCTCCATCCCCCAACTCTTTTTGTACTTGTGACAAATTATATATTTGTACATTGTATGTCCAAAACTATAGATTTTTCATTGCATTTTATACATTTTCATTTTAGCACATGTAGGAAGTAAGAAGTAGTTACATACCAAAAAATAAAATTGTACTGGCATTTATATTTACTCAAATTGTTAGGTCTTTTTCTTTTTTTAATGTCACTTTGATCTACTGTCTTGTGTCCTTTCTTTTCACTCTGAAGTACTTCTACATTGCTTGTAGGGCAGATCTGGTGTTGATGAATTCCCTCTGTTGTTGTTTTTCTGGGAATGTCTTCATCTCTCCCTCATTTATGAAAAAAAGTCTCAACAGATATAAAATTCTTGGTTGGCAGTTGTTTTCTTTCAGCACTTGAAGTATTTCTACTCACTGCCTTCTTGCCTCCATGGCTCCGGATGATAAATCATACTGGTTGTACTGGGGACTCCCTTGTACATAAATGTTGCTTTTCTCTTGTGGCTTTCAGAACTCGTTCCTTGTTGTTTGTATTTGACAGTGTGATCCATATGTGTTGTGGTATATTTTTCATCAAGTTTATCCTATTTGATGTTTTCTAGGCGTCTTCGATGTGCATTTTCATGTCTTTGCTAAGGTTTGGAAGTTTTTGTCATTATTTCTTTGAATATTCCTTCAACCCCTTTCTCTCATTCTTCTCCTTCTGGGACTCCCATGAGGCATATGTTGGTATGCTTGATGGTGTCCTAGAAATCTCTTAGGCTATTTTCACCTTTTACTCTTTCTTATTTCTGGTCCTCAGCTGGAAATCATTTCCATGTACTTGTCTTTGAATTCTCTGATTCTTTCTTCTGCCAGCTCCAATCTGCTATTGAAACCCTCCTGGGATTTTTCATTTCAGTTATTGTGGTCTTCATCTCCAGTAGTGTTGTTTGGTTCCTTTTTAAGTATTCTCTCTCTTTATTGAGATTCTCATATTGTTCATTCATTGTATTCCTGATATTCTTCAGTTCTTTCTCTGTGTTTTCCTTTTTCTCCATGAGCATATCTTAGATCTTTTTTTTTTTTTTTTAGTTTTTTTCACCCCGTTATTTCACAATCTGTTCTTCTTCAATGTTATTTTCTGGATTTTTATCTCTTCCTTTGGATGGGCCATAATTTCCTCTTTCCTGTCTTGACTTTTAATCTTTTGTTGCACACTGTACATTATAATATTTGAAATGTTTACTCTGTGTCTGTTTTTTCAATTTGTAACCAGCTGGTGATATGACAGA
The DNA here is from genome assembly GCA_029593785.1 of Cabassous unicinctus. Lineage (NCBI taxonomy): Eukaryota > Metazoa > Chordata > Mammalia > Cingulata > Chlamyphoridae > Cabassous > Cabassous unicinctus. The sequence goes on along the minus strand of JAQZBX010054021.1, from coordinate 16,665 downwards.
GATTTTCTTGAGAATGAGGAGCTAACAAAACCAAGCAAACCTAACCATAAAACACCTTTCACCATATGTGAAAATTGCCTTTGCAATGGCTGGAGCTTTCAGGGTTCAGTACTCCCATCAGAAAGCTCAGCCCAAGGTGCGGGTCCCAAAGCGCAGGGTCCTACCTGTATTTTCTGCACCTGGCTTGTGCTTGCTAGTGGCCTCAGGAGTCCTCTGTTTACAGGAGTTTAAATGCCCCCTCACTTCCCAGGAAACAGACCTTCTCCCTCTAAGTGTGGTTTCACTGAGGACTTAAACCAGGTAACCCGTTGCCCCAGGCAACCCACCTCAATTGTTTCTTATACTGCTATCATTGTCCTTGGCTGCTTTTACCTAGAGGGCAAATTTGTGGGTGGGCCAGCAGGAGAAGTTTCCGAAGCCAGTTTTCTCAGCCAGAGCATGGCCAGGGAAATGCAATTTTACCTGCCCCCTTTGTTGAAGAGACCATTATTGTCCCCAATTAATGGACTTGGCATTCATGTCGAAAAGCAGGTGTCTGTAGATGTATGGGTTTATTTTGGCAGTCTCAGTTCAGTTCCATTGGTCTATGTATCTATTCTTAGGCCAGTACCACACTCGTCTGATTGCCGTGACGTTGGGGAAGTGTGAGATCTTCCACTTTGTTCTTTTGCCAGATTGATTCAGCTATTTCGGACTTGTAATTCCATATGAGTTTATGAATTGACTTTTCATTTCTGCAAATAAGGCTGATTTGCTACAGCATGCATTGTACCGGTAGAGAGCGTCACGAAGTATTGTCCTATTAACAATACTGAGTCTTCCTATCCATGAGCACAGGGTACCATCTCATTTATTTAGGTGGTCTTTTATTCCTCTCAGCAGCGTTTTCTAGTTTTCAGTAGCCCTAGATATTTTATTCTGTCAGCTGCTATTGTAAATGGAATCATTTTCTTAATTTCCATTCTGGAGTGTTCACTGCACATGTATGGACACAGCTGATAATCTTGTAACCTGCACCTTTGCTGAATTTGTTTGTGAGCTCTAGTAGCTGTCCTGTGGTTTCTTTGGATTTTCTATATAAATGTTCATGTCATTTTTGAATAAAGTTAGTTCTCCTTCTTCCTTCCCAACTTGTGTTGCCTGTTATTTCTTTTTCTTCTCTAGAATATACAATACAATGTTGAATAGCAGTGGTGATAGCCGGCATCCTTGCCTTGTTCCTGAGCTCAGGGAAAACGTTTCAGTCTCTCACCATTGAGTATGTTAGCTGAGTGTTTTTCATAAGTGTTCTTTATCAAGTTGAAGATGTTCCCTTTTATTCCTCAATTTTTCTGATTTTTTTATTATTAAAGAGTGTTGAATTTTGCCAAAATTCATTTGCTGGGTCAATTGAGATGATCATGTGATTCCCCCACCCCCCCATTCTTTTAATGTTGTGTAATACATTGATTGATTTTCTTATGTTGAACCACCCTTATCTTCCTGGGATAAATCCCCTTTATTCCTAATGTATAATCATTTTAATATGCTGTTGGATTCAATTTGCCATTATTTTCTTGAGGATATTTGCATCTATAGTCCTCAATGAAATTGGTCTGTAGTTTTCTTTCTTGTGATGTTTTAATCTGGCTTTGGTATCAGAGTTATGCTAGCCTCATAGAGTGAGTTAGAAAAAGTTCCTACCTCTTCAATTTTTTATTTTTGCAAGACCTTGAGAAGGATTGCTGTTAATTCTTCAACTGTTTGGTTGAATTCACCAGTGAAGCCATCTTGTCCTGGAATTTTCTTTGTTGAGAAGTTTTTGGTGACTGAGTCAGTCTCTTGTTAGAGATCTGATGAGATCTTCTATCTTTTCTTTTTTTTATATATATAAATTAATGTTTGTATATTTATACAAGACTTTAAATAGCTAAATAAAATATAATACTGAATTATAAGCTTTTTTTTTTTAACATGATTTTGCTTTTATTTTTTTGACAAGCATCATGAATAGCTGACAATTGGATTTCACCCGAGAGTGATTCTTTTTTTTTTTTTTTTATTGTGGGTAAAAATCAAATTTTTCACAATACATGGAATTTGCCCATTACTTCTAGAGTAACAGATCTGTTGACATGTTCATGGTATTCTCCTAGAATCCTTTTCATTTCTGCAAGATCAGTGGTAATGTACCCACTTTCATTTTTTACTTTTGTTATTGTGTCTCCTGTCTTTTTTTTTCTTTGCCAGTCTACCTAAAGGTTTTTCAATTTTATTGATCATTTGAGATGAACGACTTGTGATTTCATTGTTTCTCTCACTTGTATTTCTCTTCTCTATTTCATTTATCTCTGCTCCAATCTTTGTTATTTACCACCTTCTACTAACTTTAGATTTGTTTTGTTCTTATTTTTCTAATTCCTCAAAATATGAAGCTAGGTTATTTGAGATTTTTCTCCTTTTTTATTAGAGAAGTTGTGGGTTTATCTTTCTTCTTTTTCAATGCATGCATTTTTGCCTATAAATTTCCCTCTGAGCACTGCATTTGCAGCATCCCACAATTTTTTTAAGGTTTTGTTTACATTTTCATTCATCTCTAAGAATTTTTAAAATTTTCCTTGTAATTTCCACCTTTACCCATTGGTTGTTTAAGAGCATGATGTGTATTTTCCATACATTTGAGAATTTTCCACTTTTCTTTCTGTATATTGATTTCTAGCTTTATTATGAGGTGGCCAGAAAAGATGTTTTATATGATTGCTATCTTTTAAGATATATTGACACATTTATAGTTTCCCTACACATGGTTCTACTGCCCCTTTTATTTGAACCTATAATTAGCACTATACTCATAAAGTATATTTCCTAGAGACTTAAATCTTCAGTCTGTTCATGTGCCAGTTGAGCCCTGAATCTCAGCAGAGTTGCAACACCTACTCTCCAGTTCATTGGACTCACCTGGGACAACTAACAAGGAGATGATGGTGGACAATGCCCATCCCAAGGAACAGAGAGTGTCTGCAACTGCAAGCAAGATTGTTGCATCCATCTGCCCCATGGGATCTAAGCCCCCTTTCAATTAGAAACAGAGTGGGCATCACCACCTCCAAATCCTCATGATTGGGGAATGAGCAATGAACTAAATTAGACTTATTATTATTCTATTATAACCTTATTTTTTTAACAAATCAATTTTTTTGATACATATTAATAAAGCATAAATCTATCCAAAGTGTTCAATCAATGGTATTCGGTATAATCACATAGTTGTACACTCATCACGTCAATCATTCTTAGAGCACTTTCATTATTCCAGTAATAATAATAATAAACAAAAAACAAAATTCATCACCTCTCAATCTCTCTATGCTTCCCCTGCCATACATAGTTATTCTTTTTCCTTCTCTCTAGTATATTTGTTCTTTAAATATATTTTTTTATTTTTTAAAAGATACTTAGATTATACAAATGTTACACAAAAAATATAGGGATATATACCACACCCTCCCACATAAACAACATCCTTCATTAGTGTGGCACATTCATTGCAATTGGTAAACGCATCCTGGGACATTGCCACTGAGCATGGACCATAGTTCACATTGTAGTTTACACTCTTTCTCACACAGTTCTGCAGGGTATGGGAAGATATATAATTGCCTATATCTGTCATTGCAATGTCATTCAGGACAATTCTCAAACCCTGAAAAAGCTGCCATATTACACCTGTTTTTCCCTCTCCCTGCCCCCAGAGCCTCCAGTGGCCACTGCCTCCACATCAACGTTGTAATTTCTTCCATTGCTAGAATCACAATATGTCTATAGTAGAATACCAGTAAGTCCACGATAGTCCGTAGTTCATTCCCCAATCCTGAGGATTCTGGGATGGTGATGTCCACTCTACCTCTAATTGAGAGGAAGCTTCAATCCCATACAGCCGATGAATGTGACTTTCTTGCTTGCAGTTGTAGGCTCTCGCATTTCCTTAGTATGGTGGTTGTCAATCCTCACCTACTTGTTAGTTGTCCTGGGTGAGTCCAATGAACTGGAGAGTAGGTGTTGCAACTCCGCTGAGGCTCAGGGCCCAGCTGGCACATGGACAGCCCAAAGATTCAAGTCTCTTGGACGTACACCTACCAACTCCAGCACCAAGTATAGGTTCAAATAGAAGGGACAGATGAGCCATGTGTAGGTAAGCCATAACTGAGTCCAACTCTGTCATTCTGAGGAGCACAAACTCCAAAGTAGGGCCCACTGACAAGGCACCAAACTGGAGCTCTCTGACCTGACCATAGGACCTAGGTGTCTCCAGAGCCCTCAGGAGCCCCACTATTTTGGGGGTAGTATCCACTTTGGCAGTCTATGAGATCCTGCTGAGATGTGCATAAGCATTACCTTTGGGATGACCTCCCGACTCACTTTGAAGTCTCTTAGCCATATAAACTCATTTGTCTTTACCTTTTCCCCCTTTTATTTGAGGTCTTTTTCCAGTTGCATAGCTAGTTGGTGCTTGGTAGTAATCCCTCAGTGTCAGGGAAGCTTATCCCCAGGAGTCATGTCCCACACTGAGGGGAAGGTAATGCATTTATATGCTGAGTTTGGCTTAGAGAGAGGCCACATTTGAGCAACAAGGAGGATCTCAGGAGGCAACTCTTAGGCATCCCACAACACTAAGCTAAGTTTCAATTTCAAGAACAAAGGCTCACAAACATAATCATCAATATCAAGGGCCCATCAGTGGATCATCCTCCTTCACCAGTCATTGCCTCTGCACTTGGGGGACTGTTGCTGCTCCATTAGAGAATGTGGCAGAGCTCTCCAGGATGGGAATTCAATATTCTCTCGGTTATTGTGTGAGTCTCCACCCACTTTGACAATGCCCCTATTATAAACTTATTATTCTAGCAATGGAAGAACTTGTGTCATTGATATAAAGGGAGTGCCCACCACAGGTTCTGAAGGGAGGGAAAAGGAAGAATAGGTGTCATGGGGGGGGGGGTTGTATTTTTGGAACGTTGGAATTGTCCGTCCTGAATGTTATTGCAATGACAGATACAGGCCATTATACATTTTGTCAAAACCTACAAAATTGTACGGGGCAGAATGTAAACTATAATGTAAACTATATTCCATGGTTAGTAGCAATGTTTCAATATGTGTTCATCAATTTTAACAAATGTAACATACTAATGAAAGATGTTGTTAATGTGGGAAAATGTGGGAAGAGGGGGGAGTGGGTGGGACATAGAGGAATCTCCTATATTTTTGATGTAACATTTATGTAATCTAAACCTTTAAAAAAAATTTGAAATTAAAAGATATATTGAGACTTTTTAAATGACCTACACATGGTCTGTCCAGGAGAATGATGTGTGTGCACTTGGAGACACTATGGATTCTCTTGTTGTGGGTGCATGGTCTATCGATGTCTGTTCTTTCCAGCTGGTTTAAAGCATTATTCAAGTCTTCTGTTTCCCTGTTGGACTCTGTCTAGATGTTCATTGTTGAAAGCGGAGTGCTGAAGCCTCTAGCTATTACTGTAGAAGTATCTATTTCTGCCTTCAATTCTGTCAATGTTTGCTTCATATATGTTGGCACCTTCTTATCAGTTTTGTATATGTATTAATACTTATGTCTTTTGTTATTTAACCCTTCTATTAATATATAGTATTCTTCATTGTCTATTGTTACTGATTTTGACTTAAAGTCTATATTGAGTGATATTAATATAGTTATTCCAACTCTCTGTTGATGACTATTTGCATGGAATATTTTTTCCATACTTTCACTTTCATCTTATACTTATTTCAGTCTAAGGTTTGTCTCTTGATAACAGCATATAGTTGGGTCATGCTTTTTTTTTTTTTAATGCATTCTGCCACTCTCTGCTTATCCATTGGGAAGTTTAATCTATTTATATTGCACATATTTCCTGATAAGGCAGGATTTAAGCCATTTTGCCATTTGTTTTGTTCTGCATCTCTTCCATTCCTGCCATCTTTTATGGACAGTTGATCTTTTGCAGTGCAACAGTCTGACAGCATTCACATTTTCATTTCTGTATATGTTTGTATGTTTGCTCTGTGATTACCATAGGATTTTTATGATCAGATTTATTCTTACTGAGCATGATTATTTCTCAGGTCCTGGTCTAGGCACTAAGGATGTAGCATTAAACAAATCAGACAAAGTATTGTTGCCTTCACTGAGCATACATCCTAGTAGAAGGGTAGAATAAAAAATAATGTAAATAGTTAGACTATATAACATGCCAGACAGTACAAATTCTATGGTTGAAAACAAGTAGGAATTGGGATAAGATTATGTTGCTGGGGAATTGTGTTACCAGTATTCATGGGGAGTCTGGAGGAAGCTTCCCTGGAGCAGGGAGCTGAACAAGTTGAGGAAGAAAAATCTGTCCACATCTGTGGGTAAAGCATTCCAGGTAGAAGGGACAGCAGGTGCACAGGCTCCAAGACAGCAACCTGCGGGATGTGTCAAGGAGAAGCTAGGAAGACTGGCCAGAACTAAAAGAATGAGGGGAAGAGCAGAAGGAAATGTAATCAGCATGTGATGGGGAGACATTGGAAGATTTTGAGCAAAGCAGTCTGACTTATGTTGCAAAAGGATAGCTCTGGATGCGGAGTCGTTGATATTGTGGCCCAAGAAGAACCATACAACCAATCAGGGTGCAGTTGCTATGATCCACGCAAATGATGACAGGAGCTTGAACTATGTGGCAGAGGTGGTGGTGATGACAAGTGGTCAGATTTTGGTATATTTTAGAAAGGAGAACTTGAAAGCTATCCTGATGACGTGTGGACAGAATGTGAGAGATGAGTCAAGGATAAGTGTTTTTTGCATGAGAAACTGTAAGGATGGAGTTACATTGTGTTGAAAGAGGAAGGACTCCAAGACAAATATACTTGAGGAAGGGGAAGAGAAAGAGTTTGCTTTGGGGAAGAGTAAGGTTAGAAATGCCCGCTGGATGTCCAGATGAAGCTATGAGTAGGTAATTGATGGATTAAGTCTGAGTTTAAGAAAGAGGGCTGGGCTACAAATACGTTGGGGGTGGAGAGTCATTGGCAAGTAGATGGTATTTAAAAGTCAGAAGATGGAATGAGATATCGAAAGGACTGTATACAGAGAGGAGCAACGTGTCAGGAGCATCCAGTATTTAAACTCCAGAAATCTAAGCAGGAACTGCAAAGGGAGTTGGGGAGGAGCGACCAACCAAGTAGGAAGGACAAGCTGGGTTGTGCGGTCAGTAAACACTTCTTAAAGAGAAGCACAAAGTGGGAAGAATTACTTTTCCTCATGTGAAACCTCACTGTATGGAGAGAACAATCCACACACTGTGGAACTGGTAGAGGGATAGACACCTATATCGATGGAAAAGAAGAGAGACCCTAAAAAGACCCACACAAATATGCACTTAATTTTAGAAAAAGGTGCAAAGCAATTCAATGGTGATGGATGGGGTTTCAAATGATGTTGCAGATTAGACTTCCAAGGGCAAATTTTTAAAAAAACAACAAAATATGGAACCTCAACCTCAACCTCCCATCTTATACAGAAATTAACACAGAAAAGGACCAGACACTTCCATGTATAACTAGAAAACTTTTGGGGGAAAAGACATGGGAAAATCACTGGGATCTAGCAATAAGCAAAGATGGGGTGGACATGACACCCAAAGCAAGATCATTTCTTAAAAGAAGAGTAGATAGATCTTTTCATTGTTAAAAACATTTTCTCCATGAAAGACTCCATTAAAAGGATGAAAATACAAATTACAGATGGCGAGGAAATATTTGCAAAGCACATATCTGACAAAGGACACGCATCTAGAATATGTAATGAACTCTGAAAACAACCTTAATAAGCAAACAATCAAATTAGAAAATGGGGAAAAGAGATGGACAAACATTTCACCTAGAAGGACCTACAGATGCAATTAGCAAATGAAAGACGGCTGACATCACCAGCCATTAGGGAAATGCAAATTAAGTCCACCTAAGACACTACTCCACACCTCTGAGAATGGCTAGAATAAAAGCCGGTCATAAAACCAAACGCAGGCAAGGGTGCAGAGAACCTGGGCAACTCAGACACTGCTGGTGGGAATATAAAATGGTACAGCCACTTTGGAAAATAGGCCATTTCTTTTAATATTAAAATGGCACTTACCAGATGACCCAGCAATTGCACTCTTGGGCATTTATCCTAAAGAATTAAAAACTTACTTTCACACAAAACTTTGTGCCTGAATGTTCACAGCAGCTCTATTTGTTATAATCCTAAACTGTAGCCTACCCAGTTGTCCTTTAAGGGGTGAATTGTTATACCAACTGTGTTGCATCTGGAACATGGAATACTGGTCAGAGATGAAAGGAATGAAATATTGACACAAGCAACAACTTGGATGAACACCAAGGAAAATAAACTGAGTGAAAAAAGGCAATTGAAACATGATGCATATTTTGTTTCCATTTATATAACATTTGTGAAATAACATGTTTATCGATATGGAGAACAGATTAATGGCTGTTCTGGGTTAGGAATGGAGGGGCAGAGGGGGTGGGTGTGAATATAAAGCAGGAGAATGAGGGAGCCTTGTTGTGATGGGACAATTCTGCCTCTGAACGGGTTGTGATTACAAACCTACACATGTAACAATTGCCTCAAACTGCTCACACACGAGTGTAACTGGTGCCATCTGAATAAACTCAGTGGGTTTTAATGATGTCAATTTCCTAGTTTTACAATGTAATATAGTTTTGTGAGATGTACACCTGTGGGAAGACTGGATGAATGTTGCAAGATACCGAGCTGTAAATATCTTTGCAAATTTCTGTGACTCCATAATTATTTTAAAATGAAATTTAAAGCAAAAGATATTTCCCAGCCTCCTTCAAGGATCCATGTGACCTCGTTTTAACCAGTGAAATCAATGTTGCTGGATGGGGTTCTAGGAAGATTTTTGAATGGAAGAATCGCCCTGCTGCCTTTTGCAGCTGGCACAGCACTGCATTGCCCAGGGAGGGGCAGCACACCTGGGACCCCAAGGTGACGCCTGGGTCCCAGAGTGCATCGTGGGTCCACCTGCCTGCCTGGGCTGCAGGTAAAGGCCTTTCTGGGCGGGGGTGGGGTGCGAAATAAACCCTCCACTCTTCAGCAGCCATTATTCTGGTTTTTGTGCCTGCATCCCGGTGAAAATTCTCAGGACAGAGGAGGTCTGGCCAGAGGTGCGCTCACCACCATACGCCCACCCTCTCCACACTGCAGCACTGTGCAGTGAGCAGTGGGCAGGTTTGGCTTCGTGGCCCATGACGGCTGGAGGCGTGCCTGGCCTGCTCACAGCGCTCTGTCGGTGCTCACCCCTGGACATACATGGCCTGAGGAACGAGGGAGCAAGGTGAGATGTGAAAATTGCAGCTATCTTTCAGCTCAGCACCCACCTCTGCTGCCTCAGCTGCTGCTATTCTTCCTGAAAACACCCACTGATGACCCCTCTTTCTGAGGCCCACACGGGGCTTTTGGCCACAATCACAGAGGTGTGTCCCACAGCAGCTGAGCAGGACAGACAGGTGAACAGGTGACACCAGCCCAGCTCTGAAGGTCGAGGGGTGAACAGGCAGAGAATAGCCCGTGTCATGGCAAGGAAGCAGGACAGGGGACCCCCAAGATTTTTGTTTTGTATGGGGAATGGGGAGGAGTACCAGAAGGCTATAGGATCAGACAGGTAAGCTGGGGCCTGCATCTGAGGGCTTTGGGTGGTCACGTGAGGATCCTGGCGCTGGTGCCTAAGGCCATGGGGGGCCGAGGCACACACAGAGGTACCGCTTGCTGGACAAGAATCTAGGCGCTCCTCCAGTGCAGCCCCTCCCTGGCCTCACCGTATAGGCTGGCAAGCCCTGCCTCCGCGGGGTCTGGCTGGCAGCTGATGGGGCTCAGGGAGCAACGAACCCTGGGGGAAAGAGGGGTGCCTGCGGTAACACGTGGGAAGGGGGCTGGCGGCGGGGCGGGGCCGCTGAATTCGGAGGTGCGGCTAGTCGCTGGCCCGGAAGGTGAGCAGGGGGCTGGCGTCAGGCATAAGCATGAAGCGGTAGACCATCTTTATATCCTCTTGGCCCAGCGTCTCCACCAGAAAGTTTTTCAGCACCTAGGAGAGAGGCGCGGCTCTCATTTGGCGCTCTCAGCTTTCCAGGGGCGCTGACACAGCCCGGCACCACCCAGGCCACGCCCCGGTCGCACCCCCCACACACACACACACGCATCCCACAGACCCCGCACCCGCCACGGCCTGGCCGGCTAGGGAGGTGCGGGAGGAGGAGCACCTGGTGCCCATTCACCGAGCTCCGCCCAGGCCCCCTCCCCACAACCCGGCCAGCTCACGTGGTGCAGGAACAGCAGCATCTGGACCTCGGCCAGGCGCCGTCCCAGGCACTGGCGCATGCCAAAGCCAAAGGCCAGGTGCCGGAAGTGCGTCCCGGAGCCCCTCCGGTCCAGCCAGCGCTGGGGGTCGTAGCGCTCGGGCCTCGGGAACACCGCAGGGTTGCGGCCCAAAGAGTACAAGAACACCTGGACCATGGTCTGCGGACAGGGGTGGAGGGACGGTCAGCCTGTCCAAGAACATGGGGGCGGGAGGGTCTCTCCCTTGAGGGGCGGTGGACCCCTCACTCACCCCGGCTGGGATGCGGTAGTTCTGCAGCACCAAGTCTGAGGCCACGAGTCGCTGCACAGTGGGACCCACGGGGTACAGCCTGGGGGAGGGGGCAGCCGACATGGGCCTCAGCTGTGAACAGCCCATCCAGTCCCTTCAGAAGCCTGCCCAGCCTGGAAGCCCCAGCCGCAGGACCTCCCGCTTTCCCCAGTGGTCACGCCCCACCCCTTCCGTGGAAAGCCCAGATCAGGTGCTTCCTTGCAGGTGCTGCACTCAGCCATGCGGCCGCCAACCTGGGGAGCCCCACACAGCACCTAGGAGGATGCGGCCAAGATTGGCGCCCAGACGTTAGAGTGGAGTCCCAGAGGCTGCAGGGCCCCACTCTTACGGGCAGAGGATGGGGTTGGGGCCAGGAGCTGCCTGCAGGGACAAGGCTGCTGCTGCATCCTGTGGCCTGCCCACAGGCTCCAAGGCAGCCGGTGAGGTCGCGGTGCCTACCTCAAGGTCTCTTTGAGGGCCGCCCGCAGCAGAGGCAGCTCCGTGGAGACCCGCTGGGGATTTTCAGTGATCGCGGCCTCAGCAGCCAGGCTTTCCTGGCGTAGGGCCTGCTGCACGTGGGGGTTCCGTGCCAGCTCATACAGGGTCATCAGCAAGGGGAAGGTGGTCTGCAGGGGCCAGGTGTGCAGGCTGAGACCTCTGCTCAGGCCAGAGAGCTCAGCGGGGGTGGGGTGGGGGGCACCCTGTATCCCAGGAGGAGCCATTCTGGGGGGAGGGGACGGACAGGCCCTGACCCCAGAACTCTAGGTTCCAAGACCCACCTCACTCATTCCCTTACCCACACTGAGGCTGGACCACCCCAGCCTCCTCTGTGTCTGAACCCTTGGGTGTTCCCAGCCCCCTGTGGATGCTGCAGCAAGAAGGCTCAGCCTGGAGGCAGCCTGGGGCCAGAACCCTGAGCCCTCTGGGCATCATCTTCAGCTCTCCCTGCCCCTGGCCCCAAGCTGCCACCACAGCCCTGCACTGGAGCCTTCTGCAGCTCTGCTGTCCAAGCCCCACTCCCTCTAGTGGGCTTTTATCAAAGCCAAAGTGAACTTGTCATCCAAGAGGGGATTCCCATGGGGCCCTCCAGCTGCATCCCACCCCCCACCCCCTTCCCCGTCTGACATTCTGGGTGGGGGCTGTTCTGCCGATGCCTCAGGCCTGCTCCACTCTGCCCTCTGCCTCTAACTTTGCTCCCCCACCGCAGACCTTTCTCCTTCTGCCCAGCTCAGCGCCAAGTGCCCTCCCTGCAAAGCGTCCATCTCTTGAGGAGTCCAGGCCTAAGGCTGAACAGGAATCTCGGGGGCATGGACTGGGACTGGGGGCGAAGGTGCTAGTCGGCACTGTAAGGGTCCTGCCTCGGCGGCAGGGCTGAAGGTGCAGGCTGGGTGGCTGGGGAGGTGAAGGGGTGTGGCCTGACCGTCTCCACGCTCCCTGCAGTGAGCTCCGTGGCGTTGGCCTTGATGGCATCTAGGGACAGTTCCGCATGAAGCAGCAGCTCCGCCAAGATGCCGCTGTAGTGCCGTGGGCGGCCGAGCGCCAGCTCCTGGTAGATGTTCTGGATGCAGTCGCCGGCTGTGGGGAACGAGCGCCAGAGCCCCAGGCCGTGCTGCTGGGAAGGTGCCGCCGCTCCTTCGTCCTCCCCACTCCCCCGAGCAACGGACCCGGCCTCCCCCAGCCCCGTGCCGCGCGAGCTCCATCGCTTCGGTAGGAAGCCACACGCCCTCCCGCAGCCTCAGGTCTCAGCTCCCCCCTGGGCTGAAGGAGGCGAGGAAGAGGAAGCGGGTGACCAAGGCGTGCGCGTGCGCGGCGCGGGCGAGGATGGGGCCAGCCCTGCGCGTTGCCCTGGACCTCACCGAACTGGAAGATGCAGTCCCAGGCCCCAAAGTGCTCCTCCCACACCTTGGCGCTGGTCCAACGCGACAGTCCCCTGGGCAGGAACATGAGCGGCGGCGTGGATTTCAGCATGACCCCCAGTGCGCGCAGGAAGTCCAGGCTGGCGGGCTTGGGGCGGCTGCCGAGGAGGCCCAGCCTTTCTCCGTACAGGGCGAAGCTGCTGGCTGCGGGAGGGCGCCTCGATGGGCGTGGGCAGGCCCCAGGGCCCCCCGCGGGCTGCCCCATCCGGCCGGCCCCGGACACCCGGCTCCTCCCGGCTCAGTGCCAGGCCCTCCCGCAAACCCCGCACCTTCTGTGGCGTAGTGGAAGATGCTGGGCTGCACGTCCAGGGTCAGACTCCCCCGCGCGTTCCGCAGCACCTTCTTCTTCAGGATCTTCGAGAACTCTCTGGCCACCACGTCTACCATGGGGATGTACTTCTGGGTGCCCTTTGGCGACAAAACGTCTGGGTTCAGCCGCAACCGGTTGTAGCGCCATTCCGGCCCGTTCCTGCAGGGAGAGCAGCAGGTCGTGGGAGCCAGCCCCTTGCAGGCCCAGGCCCCCAGACCTGGCGAGGCGGGGGGAGGGGTGGGGCTCTAGGTCAGGCTGCCTGCCTTTCAGCTCTCACCCCCCCACCTTGGCCCCCACTTTGAGCGCCCCAGCCTCAGGGCCGACTTCCCAGCGTGGGTGTGGGTTGGGCACCGTCAGGTGCTTGGCCATCTCTGCCTGCCCCCAGTCACCCTTGCCGAGAGGACCCAGGACGCGTGGCCATGGCCTTCGTGTTCCTCGTGCTGGGCTGCCCACCGCCCTCCCTGTTCTGCCCCTCACAGCAGGAAGACGCCCAGTCTGTGCCCACGGAGCTCTCGATAGGCCAGCCAGGGCTCCACGTTCATGCGGCGCGGGTGCCGGCTCTCCACCTGTTGCAGCTTCTCGGCGTCCTGGGGCAACATCACATTCACGATCTGTGTCGTGCCCACATCATACCTGAGGGACAGAAGGCCAAGCGCAGCTGGGACCGGCCGCTCCATCCCCTGCGCTCTGAACCATCCAGACTGTCTCCTACTTGACCTCTCCCAGCACGGGAATGATGACTTGATCCCCAGGAAGTTCTTCCTGGCATCTAACTGAAAACTCTCCAGATTTAGTGCTTCTGAATCCTTTCCTCCCTGCAACGAGCAGCGGCTGCTCCCCCCTCAGCAAAAAGCCATCCTCCCTAGTCAAAACTTCAGACCACAACCCATGGTGCTCCCACCCTGGCTTCCTAAGGTTGCGGATCACAGTGGCCCAGTGGGAATGGAATGGGTGTGTGTGCCTGGCAAGGGTCTCAGCAACCAGTGGGAGCAGTAGATGCAGGCTGAACCTTCCCTCAGGGTGTTTTCTCTGGGACCTTACCTGAAAATGGGCCCCAGCTCCTGGAATTTCTGTTGCATCTCCAGGTGAAGGTTCTCATGGCCCTGTTCCTTCCAGACCCGCAGTACCCTCAGCCACTTGTTGCCAGGACACTGGGGTATGGCTTCAAAGGGCAGCACTGCCGGGGTGGCCGGGGCAGCTCTGGTCCCCAGCCCCCGGGCCCCATGCCCTAGCAGCCAGCGCCCTGCCGCCCACATGCCTGTCTTTGCCCTCAGCGCCATTCCCATGCTCCCTCCACCCTTTCCAACCCAAATCCTTTTATCTGCTCTTCAGGGGCAGGGCTGGCAGTGCTTGCTGTCGTCATGGGAGAAAGTGTCCCTGGATCTGCCACAGAAACAGAGGTTGGGCCCAAGGGGAGGGGGTGCCACAGCCAGAGGTGAATGAAGGAGATGGATGGGCACCCCCTCCCCATATTGGCAAGGGCCATCTTGGGGGCTGCAGGTGAGGGTCAGGCTGGGGGCCCACTGAGGGGGGAAGCCTCTCCCTCCTGCCCAATTGCACAGGAGGAATGCATGCTAGATAGGACCCTTATCTTATCAACACATCAAAGATGGCCTTGGCTTTTCATCCTTCTCCACATGGCCCAGAGCAGGAAGTTGGGGAGGCTTGGCAGCAATTTAATGAACCCAAATGTTTCCCCTATTCCTCCCCAGGCCTCTTGCTGGGTGCAGGAAGTTGGAACAGGACCGACAAGGGTCCCTCCTGGTGAAGGGGTGCAATGCCTAACATGAGGGGGCTGCAGTGGAGGGACCGGCGGAGCAGGTCAGCATAGGGAGACATGGGGGCTGCTGGCTGGGAGCCCTGCTGGAGCAGAGGGTGGAGAGTGGTAGTGGCCTTGCCCAGCATTGCCCCTTGCTGGGGCCTGGGGTAGGGGATGGTTTGTGGCCAGAGCTTGCACCTCGTTTTGCTCTCAGGGACTCAGATTCATCACTCGGGGTTGTGGGGCCGGTCAGAATCTGTTTGTGGGGTGGATGCTGTAGTGGTCTCTGAAGTCTCTCCAGCAGGGTCCAGCTGGGTGTGGATCTTTTGGCGGGGTGGGGGGTGCTTGGCTTGGCCTCCACTGTGGTCTTGCCAAAGCCTGCAGCATCCCAAGGGTTTGCGTCGCTGTTGCTGTCCCCGATTTCAGTTGGGGAGTTGAGGGCAGGTCAGAGGGCCACTCCCTGCCCAAGGCCCCTGGAGCAGTTTGGTATTATTTATGAATTCCAAAAATAGATATTGGATTATGTTTGTAAATCAGTCTGTTCTTCTAGGTACATTAGATTGTATTAGATTCAGAGATCTCACTCTTGCTTGATTAAATTATGATTAAGGCTTTGATTGGCCCACGTGAGTGGACTGTTTGGTCCCCGCCCCCTTGATGGGCAGGGACTCACAGAGAAGACCACATGGCAGAGCAGACAGTGGAGTTTTGATGCTAGAGTTTTGAAATTGGAGCCCTGGGAAGTAAACACACAGAGAAGCAGATACATGAGGAAAGAGAGAAGGCTCCATAGACATGGCAGAGGCCCCAGGAAGAGAGACGAGCCCTTCCCCTGGCAGTTTATAGCTGGCCTTGTAGAGAGAGCAGAGCAGCTGAGCTTGGAGAGAAACAAGCCCCAGGAGAGAGACAAGCCTTGTCCCAGCCTGCCACTGAGATTGGAAGAAGCTGGGACCATGGAGCCTTAAGAAGAAGAGCGAGCCTGAACTCTGGCAGACATCGGCAGCCATCTTGCTCCAATACATGGCAACAGACTTTGGTGAGGGAAGTAACTTATGCTTTATGGCCTGGTAACTGTAAGTTTCTACCCCAAATAAATACCCTTTATCAAACACAACAGATTTCTGGTACTTTGCATCAGCCCTCCTTTGGCTGACTAATACAGGCCCTCAGCAAGTCTGTGGCCTCAGAGCCCTTGACTTACAGTTGTTGCTGAAGTGGCTTAAGGCTTTTGGGTATTCAGGTGGATGAGTGTATTTTTGCATTTGGGAACAACATGTCTTTTGGGAGTCCAAGGGATTGTTGGGACTGAATCATGTTCCCTGAAAAGACATGTTTAAGTCTTAATCTGTGTTCCTGTGAATGTGGACCCATTTGCTTATAGGGCCTTTGAAGATGTCACTGTCAGGTAATGTGTAGACTCGTTTGTGAATAGGTCTTCAAAAGTTCTCTTTAGATGAGGCCAAATAGCATCAGGGTGACTGAAGACCGTGTAGAGGGAGGAAATTTGAACACAGCCCGTCAGTGTAAACCAGGAGTCAGAAGAAGCCGGAAGCAGGAGTCAGAGAGACTTTATGTGATGGAGGACAGCTGGTAAGCTGTCCCCTGAATGCAGCAGAATTTGGAAATAACATGGCAAGCTGATGTCTTGATTTTGGATTTGTATCCTCCAAGACCATGAGACGATAAGTTCCTGTGGCTTCAGCCAATCAGGGTGTGGTGTTTGTCATAGCAGCCCTGGCCGACTAAGAGAGGGTAGTGCTTCCCAAAGTGATCCGTAGATAGAATGCAATCCCTGTCAATAGTCCAATGGCTTTTTTTTTTGGTAGAAATGGAAAAGCTGTTCCTCAAATTCATGTAAAATCCCCAAAGGTCCTGAATAGCCAAAACATTCATGAAAAGGGAGAACAAACTTGGGTGTACTATAAGGCTCTTTATATAGATAGCTAGGTGTGCAAGTCTGAGTGACACCAAGAAATATGAGAGAAATGTTGATTAG
>JAQZBX010054020.1:0-18347 GCA_029593785.1 Cabassous unicinctus | reverse complement strand
CTCGGGACGCGAACCCGGGCCTCCCATATGGTAAACGGGGGATCTGTCCACTGAGCCACACCCGCTTCCCCTTTAGCATATCTTATACTGCAGGTTTGCTGTCAACAAATTCTCTATTTGGTTTACCTGGAAATGTCTTTATTTCACCTTATTTTGGAAAGATATTATCTACTGATATAGAATTCTGGGTTGAGAATTTTTTTCTTTCAGCACTTTAAAGAGGGCCATTCCTTTGTCCTCTGGCCTCCATTGTTTCTGATGAGAAGCCACCTTTCATTTACATAACTGTTCTCCTATAAGTCTTTTTTCCTCCCTGCTTTAAAGATTTTTCTTTATCTTTGGTTTCCTGCAGTTTGATTGCGATGAGCTTAGGTATGGTTTTCTTTGTGGTTATTCTGCCTTGGATTTGCTGAGGTTCTTGGATCTGTAAGTTGATATTTTTCACCAGATTTCAGGATGTTAGGCCATTATTGCTTCAAATATTTTTTCTGCCCCCTTTTCTCTCTTTTCTGTTTCTGGGAGTCTAATACAGCTACGTTAGACTGCTTGATATTATCCCAGAGGTTTGTCCTATGTTTTTGTTCCTGAAGCACTGTTAATTTTTTCTCTATCTTTATCTTTTTGTTCTTCAGATTGGCTATTTTCTGTTCATCTATCTTTATGCTCACTCATTATTTCTTCTGCTGTCTCCAAACTGCTATTAAAGCCATCCAATTAATTTTTCATTACAGATATTGGACTTTTCAGTTCTGAATTTCCATTTTTTTATATATAGTTCCTATTTCTCTGCTAGATTCCTCCATCTGTTCATTCATTTTGACCATCTTTTCCCTTAAGGCCACCAACATATTTGTAATAGCTGCTTTAAAGCCCTTGTCTGTTAATTCCAATATCTGGGTCATCTTGGGGTCAGCTTTCATTGTCTGCTTTTTCTTTTGAGTATAGGTTACATTTTCCTCTTTCTTTGCATGTCTGGTAATTTTTGATTTACATAGGGCACTGTGGATGATTATTATCTTCCTCCAAAAAGCATTGAATTTAGTTTCAGCAGGCAGTTACGTTATTTGTAGATTACCTTGAACTTATGAGACTTGGTTCTAAGTTTGTTAGGTCTATTTTGGTATTGCCTTTAGTCCTAGAGAAAATTCCATAGTCCTGGTCTTCACTCCTGAGGCATGACCCTCTGGGGTTTCAGTGGAAAAGCCCAAGGTATGTATCAAGCACCTCTAACTTGTTGAGACTCAAACTCCAAACTCTGTCTTCACTGGTAGGCATCAGCTGAATCCTTCACTCAGTTTTTTTGTTGTTTTTTTTCTCTCCACTTAGCTTTTCTAGTCTTTCAGCTGCTGTTTTTCACCAGGTTTCTTGGAGTTTCCTTCATGCATGCGCAGTTCAGGTTAGGGTCTTCCTCATTCCCATGATTTCTTCATTTCTACCCACTCTGATAGCCCCAAACCTTGTTCTCAAGTTACTAAAACTATAGCTTTCTGTTTGAGTTCTAACTGCCCAGTTGCTGCACAGTCTGGAGTGTGTACTCAGGGGAAAGTCCATTTAAACATGGATTTTTCATCCAGTGCAGTTCTTTCTTTCAAGGGTCAAATCCCCTCCAGTTTCTGCCTGCTTTTCTAAAAAATTATTGCAGTAACTTGTATTCAATATAAAATCTCCCATTTTAGCCACTTTCAAGTATACATTTCAGCGGTCTGCCTGATTTAGTTTGCCCTCCAGTGCCTTCAAATAGTTGTTTTATTTATTTTGTCCCAAGCTTATAATTGTTATCTGTGTGAAAGTTAGTTCAATACAAGCTGCTCTGCCATTCCGGGATCCAGAACCTGTCAGAATTTTTTAAAAAATGCAAATTTTGGTATTTTCAAGTGGTACTGTTGGTGAGAAAAGAATGAGATTGTCGTTGCAGAGAAAGATTGTGTCATTTTTCTCTTTGGATAACTGACAGGGATATTCAGGTACATGAGCTATTGAGATAGAAAATGTTCTGACATCAGAGGTGCACTTGGAAGTAATGATCAGAAACAGTATGAATGAGGCCCAGAGACCTAGGATACAGTTGACCAGAAGTAAGTGCCCATCCATGCAGAGCTGTGCTGAGCTATCTGAAAAATTAATCTGAAAAGGCCTCTAGAGTTGGAGAGGTTGACAGTGTGCCATTTCAAGGGCGGAACCTCTTCCCATATAGCCTCAAATTGGGTAACAAAACGTATGGACTGTGTGACTGTACCCAGTCATGCCTTTCATGTGAGACCATTGTTACCTGGGAGTAGTTGAGTACTGGTCTTCAGCCTTCCTTGTTTGAGACGGGATAGGAAGAGAGCCTGTGTAATTAACCTTGGGCTTGGATTGATAATCTGAAAAAGAGATAGACTATAGCATGTTTTAACACAAGTCTATGAGGAAGTTTTTACCAAAATAAGAAAACCAAGAACATTATAGCAAGTGTTTCATAAACTAAATTTATTCAATTTAAAGGAACAACCTTTATTCTAGGTTGTGTCCTTCCTAATTTTGGGAGATTTAAAAGATTTCCCTATTTAATGAAATGATGGCAAGAGAAAATGGTGATTTTTTAAAAAGGTTCTTAACAAAATTAAAAGTTGGGAACCCTGTACTGCCAACCACACCCTCCCCCCACAAACAAAATTTGTTTTTTGAAATAACATTCTATGAAATCTAGAAGTTTGGGAAGCGCTTGTCAGGACTTTTTTATTTTGGGGTTCACTGTTGCTGTTTGAAATGTAGGGGATAGGGAAGCATGTGCTAATTTGTCTCCATGACTTTGCCCTGTGTTTATAGTATATTTTCTTCGGGCTTCCACAAGCTACACAGGATCAAAAAGAACTGCTGTGTGAGCCCTGGGGCGGCTGTGGTCTCACTGCCATCAACAGAGTGGAAAACGGAGCCTGGCATGCCTCTCTAGGCCTCACAGGATGGGAGCTACCAGCCCCTGGCTTAATATTTCTTTCGAGCTACAGCCACTTCTTTTCCATCATCACCCTTGAGGAGGCTTGTGAAAGATGAGGTTTCTTACAGATTCAAAGTTACAGCATGTCCCTACTTCTCTCAACTTGCTCAGCTTGCTTCAAGCAATTCCACCCTGGATTTGGTTGTGGTAGCAAGTCTCGCTTGTGCTTATCCACAGGCACTGAATCACAGGTGCCAGGAGGGGTTGCTTCGTAGAGTGCTGGGAATTCACACCTTCAACCTTGTGCACTTTTTTGGCTACACACATGCTAGATAGATTTTCAAAAACTGAAAGCAGTGATGAGAATGCCAAAAATGTATGAGGTTTGATTTATGATGAAAGTTGAAAAGAATGTTTATGTTGGCTGAGTATAAATTCCCATGGGGGAATGTGGCATTTCTTTATAAGTGTCTAGAAGGTGTTGACCCCAGAAGAGGGGAGAGCTGATTTAGGATGACCCACAGGGATGTAATTGAGATTAAGAAGATGCCAGCCAAGGTAGGAAATCAAGGATGAATTTTAAGAATGATTTTCACGACGGAGATGTGTTCTCTTAAAAAAAATCTTGGCAGCCCAATTCCATGAGTCATTTTTAGTGGGCAATTTAATGACTCTTTGTTGATACGGGATATGGGTCTTTTTATTTTAAGGAATGTTCGATTATCCAAGGAAGTGCCACAACAGCACGGTGCTTGCTGGAGATCTCAGACGCCGTGGTTGTCCTGAGCACCACCTTTATTTCTCAGTGAGCAGCTGAGCTGTGGCTTCCTCTTCTTGATTCAGGCAATTTTCAGAGATTCCCCCCTTCGCAGGGAAGCTGGAATAGATACGAATCGGATCCCTGGAATGAAACACATGCAAGGCAGACCTCAATGAAAGACCCTACCAACTTCCTATCATCTCAACCCTAGGCATTAGGGATGTCTCCTTCAAAGCCTGCCTTTTATTACTATTACTATTTCTGATAAATAATTTATTAGGTACTATTACCACCACTTATTAAGTCTCTGCTCTGAGCCGGAGATGGTCTCTATGTTTACAATAGGTCTATAAGGGAATCATGATTATTTTCGTTTTACAGGAGGAAAAGGAGGATTAGTGAAGTTGTGACTAACCCAAAGCTACCCAGCTCATAAGTAACAATTCTAGGATTTGAACCCAGGACTGTCTGTCCCTCCTCCCTGCCGTCAGCTTCACCTTTAAGGCTTCAACTTTTCCCCTTTACTTCTTTCTGGCATACTCACTTCTCCCCTCCATTTAGTCAGTCACACTACAAAGCTACTCTCTGTAGTATGAGGAGACTATCTTGTGGCATGCAGTAAAGACAGATACTTTCCAGATACAAAGATTTATATTGAATTCAGCTTAACACAGTTTGACACAATGCTTAAGCGGTTATAGTTTATTTTTGGCATCACTTTTTAAACTGGGCTTTGCCCTTAACTCCTCCCAGCTGCCTCACTATAAACCACAGCTTACCTCGCTAAAGAGGCAAGGGTTAGACCAAGAGACTTTGTGGTCCTCCTATGTTATATCAGTGATTGCTATATTTTAAAAATAAATGAAGGAGACAGTCATTTCAGTTTGGTCTCCCCAGGTCTTAGGTCTAATATCAGGGCACATGTCACTGGTCCAGTCTCTCTTGCTTTTGGGTACTTGGTGTCAGTCCAGGCAGGTTCTTTTCTGTAGCTGCTCTGTGCTGTCAAGATTCTTCTAGCTGGTGTGCATCTTGCATCTAGGAAGTTATATATCATCTGGTTCACCATAAGCATTGGTGTCAGACAGACCTGGGTTTGAATTCTTGCTCCATTGTTTAAAGATAGGATGATTTTAGGAGAGTCAATCTCTCCTAGTCTCAGTTTCCTCACATGCAGACTTGGGATGTAGTAGTGCCCATTTCATAAACTTTGGCTTGTAGAAACTGTGTTATTCAGAGCTCTCTAGGGAAACAGAATCGACAGGAGATATCTGTAAATAGTATGAGATTTTATAAGAGTCCCTCACGTGGCCATGGGGGTGCATAAGTCCAAGTTCTGCAGGCAGACTGCAAACCAGGGGCTCTCATGAAGATCTTTGATGAGTTCCCAGGAGATGCTGTCTGTCTGAAGTCGAGCTGGAAAATTTTCTCTGAATACTGAAATCACTTCCCCTTTTAAGTCATTCATCTGATTGGATAAAACCGTCACTCATTGCTGATGGCAATCTCCTTGATTGATTGTGGATGTAATCAGCCATCTATGCAATCAACTCACTGATGATTAAAGTCCATAAATGCCCTTGTATTATAATTAGCCCAGTGCTTGCTTGACCAAGCAGCTGGGCACAATTGCCTGGCCGAGTTGGCACATTAGCCTAACCATCACAGAAACCCTCAATAGATGTTGGCTATTATTATTATTATTAGCTATGAATTTAGTATATTCTTCTTCATTGTCTGTGTTAGTATATTTACATTCACTCAGGTATTTACACATTATTGTGATTTCTCTATGTAACCTTGTCTTCTCTCTTTTTTGTCCCTATGCCCTTCATACCAGCTCAAATCAATAGTCAATGTTCAGTGCCGTCATTTATATCTTTTTGCCTAGGTACCTTCTCCATGATTTCATAAGACTTCAGTTTTTAGAATCATGGAATCTCAAAGTTGTAGAACCAGAAGGTTCTACCCTGAAGAAAAACCCAGCACTGTGGAGCTAGTTAGTGGTAGACCCTGGACTAGAAAGAACCCAGGTAACTTGGTGTCTAGTCTCATGTTCTTTCCACTGTGTTTTTTCCCTTACCCAAATTTCATATTTACATATACACACAATTGAAATAAAGTCCACAGTTAATTGGGGAGGGTCTTTTATTTAGAAGCACATTTTCCCATCACCTCTAATCCTGGCAGGGATCTCAAGAGCTGACATTTTGGGTGTAGAGTTGTTTTCTGGTCCTCAGTATGTTAGGACTTCCCAGCCATTAAGTGGAGAATATTTCTATGTAATGATGTAGTCTGTGTAAACATTTGCTTCTTAAAATGAAAAATGTAGATTGGAATAACTATAGAATGAGTCAAAAGTCTCAGCCTTTTAAGCAAAATTGTTGTACAGTGTTTTAGTTTGCCAAAGAGCTGCCGATGCAAAGTACTAGAAATGGGTTGGCTCTTACATTTGGGGTAAAAGCTCACAGTTCTAAGGCTCTGAAATGTCCAAACGAAGACACCATCAGAGATGCTTTCTCACCAAAGTCACCGCCACGTTTTGAAGCAAGATGGCCACCAATCTCTCCTGAGGTTTGAGCTCAGCTGAGGGTAGCCAGGCATAGGGCTTGTCTCTTCCGGGAATGTCTCGGCTGTTACGCTTTCTTCCTGAGTTCAGCTATAAGCTATCCGTCATATAGAAGGGTTTGTCTCCTCTGAGCTCCTCCATGGGCCCAGCCACTTGGGGCTTCATGCTTAAGCAGTCCTCTTGTCCTCTCTTACATGGCAAGATCAAACATGGTGGCTTCCTTTTCCTGTGTCTGTCTGTGTCTCTGGGTTTATATCAGACCCAGCAAGGGGGCAGAGACAACCACAGTGATGTAGTCCAATGCAAAGCCCTGAAGCGATCTTATCAAGTAATCTAATCAAAGGCCCCTCAATTGAATGTAATGTAGTCAAAAAGGGTTTCATACCCAGAGGAATAGATTAGTTTGCAAATATAATCTTTCTTTTTTGGGGATTCATAACGTAATCTCAAACTGCCACATACAGTAGTATTATAACACTATTATACATTTTTTTTAAATTAAAATCCTACCGCTCTAAGCTCTTTTTAGGTCTCTGTTCCTATTCAACATAGATTTTCATTGAGCAGCTATATCCATAAACAGCTGTCATACTGGTGCCCTCCTCCTCACAATCCTGCCTTTTTTTTTGTTAACCTAAACTTCTCTTTTTTGATTTTAACTTTCCATTAAAATTTAAAACATCCAGAAAAGTAGAAAGGATAGTACAAACAGCAACACACATCCACTGCCTAAATTCAACTGTTCTCAACATTTTGCCATTTTTGCTTAAATTTATAAAAAATTTTAAAATATATTTGTTTTATATATACATATTTTGTTGAATTATTTCAAAGCAAATTACAAACATCATGACATGTCAGTTAAATACTTCCAGATATATCTCTGAAAAATAAGGACATTTTCCTTAAAAAAAACACCTCACAATTCTATACCTAACACAATTAACAACTCCCTAATATTATTTATTACCCAGGTTATATACACTTTCCCCAGTTATTTCCAAAGTGTCTTTCATGGCAATTTTTTTCAAACCTGGATCCAATCCAGGACCACACCATTGTACTGATCTAGCTCTCTTAAGTCACGTTTTAATTGAGAACAGTCCCCCTTTTAATGGCATGGACTTTTTGAAGCTATTCAGGCCGGGTATTTTATAGAGTATCCCACACTCTGGATTGGTCCGATTCTTTCTTCCTGGTATCATTTAATTTATTCCCCTCTCCCTTGATTTCCTGTAAACTGGAAGTCGGATTGAAAGGTTTGATTAGTTTTAGGTTGAATGTTTTGGTGGGAATTCTTCCTGGATGGTGCTATATGCTTCAAGTGGCATCACATCAGAAGCACATATGCCCCACTGTTGGTGCTGCTAAGTTTGGTCACTGAGTTAGATATCTCCCTTGTTACGGAACATTTCCCCCCTTGCAACCAGTATGTAAGATTCAGGGTGATTCTTTGGCACCAGGAGAATGTCCAGTTTCCCATCAGTCTTTTACCCAATGGCTTTAGCACCCATTGATGATTCA
Organism: Cabassous unicinctus; assembly: GCA_029593785.1. NCBI lineage: Eukaryota > Metazoa > Chordata > Mammalia > Cingulata > Chlamyphoridae > Cabassous > Cabassous unicinctus. Next base: position 10,580 of record JAQZBX010054020.1, on the reverse strand, counting down.
GGTTTCTTTCTTATACTTAAAATAGAATTTGCATTTTGAGATATCCATTTCTGCTTGAAAGAACTGTATTTACTCATAGGGGTTCAGTTATAAGCTTGGATGATCATCACCTTCCACAGACCTTAAATCCACTGTGTGGAGAGGAGGCAGGTCTACAAAAAATTAATTGTTGAGGCAGGTTTGAGGCAGAATTCAGAGGAAGAAATTGACAGAGATGGAACTGCACATGGAGGACAGATTTGAGGACTAGATGCCAGCTGCTCTTATTAGTAAGTGTCAGTCTTCTCTCTGATGGACCTTCTTTCAGATTGCTGGAGAAAGGAAGGGAAGAGTTGGTTTTTAGCTAGTAATCAGGGTTTTGAAAGTGGGAGCTGTATTGCCCCTGGAAACTGGAAGATGGATAAGTGTGAGGCTTGTAATGGATGTTGCTTAACTGAGTGTCCTCCTCATTGGAAGTTAACGCATTTGTTTGGACTGGCTTATTTGAAACAGGTTGCTTGATTTAAGACTCTTGGGGGCAAGGTGGGAGTCGACACATGGTCTGATTCATATTATGGGGTTTCTCCAGGTCAGTTGAATGTATTTGAAAAGTTTCTCAACTCAGAAGACTCCTTTTTTGGCACTGCAGCATCTTTTCTATTTTGGCATCTTAAGAATCTAGGGGAACCATATAAAGATCAGAAATAAGTCTGGCCCTAAAGGCTCCCTCTGACTTGGTAATTCCAGTTAGTTGAATCCTGGCCCATTCGGATGAGACCATATAAAGAGGTCGTTTCCTGAATTTCCTGCTCTCTGCCTCTCACAGGCTCCTTTTTGTGGAGAGCTGGTATTTCAGGATTGCAACCACTGGTCACGTGCTGCCAACTCTTTACTCCCAGTCATTCCTGCCCCCTGTTTATTTTTGGAGAGAGCACATTTTTGCTTCTCTTTTATGCTATGCAGGGTCCTGCCCCCTCCGTTCATCAGGCGGCAGTCCCTGGCAGGCTGTGCTCATTTCCCACACTCAGAGACGTGACTCCAGCTTTCAAGAGAGAACACGAGGGATGCACTGCCTAAGGCTTACTGTTACCCATTCCTATTTCTGTCCCTCCTGGTGGTGTACATTTTAAGACTTTCTTTTTTTTAGACAAGTTTGAGTAATGTTACCTGGCAGTAAGTCTGCCAAAATTGGAAATTGTTTTCCCAGCAAATGTATTGGGGCTGAATTTCAGAAGCAGAGTAATTTACAGAATAAACCAGGACTTTTGAATTCTAGGATCAGGCCGTCTCATCTTTCTGGCTTTTAAGATTTTGTTTGGGCTCTAATCTCTCATCTAGTTTTGTTTTGTTTCTCCTTTCTAACACAGGCATAGCAAATAAATTTCTTCAGAGAAACTGACTCAAACAGATTAGTAGTGTCTTCCCAAGTCCTTGGTCCAGGAGGATTCTGGATTTGGTCTGGTATTCATGGAAAAGATCTCCATGATTTTCTTAGCCTGTCTAATGATTAAGTTTCTTGTTTCAAGAGTAAATTCTTTTTCCTTTTAATGAATGGGCCATTACACAGAGAATTCACACATATAAAATTTGAGAAAAAAATAAATCAGGCATAATGTCTCCTCTTGTCCTGTCCAGACCTGATGGGTAGAAAAGGGAAGGACCCCTGGCCCCAATGGAAGGGTTACATCTTCTCACTGTTCCTGGCTAGGTTGGCACTGGAGCACTGACAGCTGAGTTGGGAGGGCATTCAGGCCCCGGCAGGTCCCCTTGTCTCTGATCTGTCACCTTAGGGAAGGGAAAGCACAGCAGTTCTGGCAGCTGGTCCTAAAAGGAGCAGCAGCAGTGGCTTAGCCTAGGTATGTGTCCTCTGTTTTAGATTGCCCCAGAAAGAAAGCCAGCCACAGGACTGTTTTCGAATGGAACTAACTAGGCATCTAGGGGCCATTGTATCTCTTAGGGAGAGCAGCCAGGCACTCAGGGGCTGGGCTGTCCATACAAAGGAAGCCTACCAGACACTTTAAATTATATTGCTAAAAGCCAGTTACCCGCTTACATTTCAGACAGATCATTTGTACCTAATTTCAAACTGCTGCGTTATCATCATTTTATATCAGTTTACACTTAAATCCTTCACTGTAAAATAATAGATGCTGAGGGACTCAGACCCCCAAAGATTTTTCCTAGGGACCCCTGTCAATAGGGTGGTCAGTTAACATCATTTCCTATAGGCCAAGTGGTATCTGTTGTCATTATACCCTTGGATCTGGTTGCTTCTGGAATGCTTTTCCTTTTCACCCCTGCTCATCTTGCAGACCCAGGACAAGCCTCATTTTTAAAATAATGCTTCCTTGGTCTCTCCTTTTCCTTGACATGTCCTAAGTGCTACACTTCTGTTTAGCCTTTAGTTATGTGTTGCAAACTTTATGCATGCTTATAAGAGCACTGCCTTAATGATGCCCCAGGAGAATGATCCAATCAAAACCACCAAGGTGCAAGAAAACTGAAAAATTTAGTGGAACAACCCCATGGCTGAAAGGATTCCTTAACCCAAGTGATAGCTTCACCCCTTTAAACTCTGTATACAGCTTCTCCCTGGAATGACGCAGTACCTCCTTGTGATGCTCTGTCACTAGAGCCTCCATTGTGGCCTTTTGGGTTTCAGATTAAGCCTGAGATCCAATCACATGGATTTCATACAGACTGATGCATCCTGAATTCTACCTCTTCTCGGCCTCATTGAACTGGAATAATGTTTGAGGATGGGGATGACATCTACGTTTTCTCTCTTACCTAATGCACATAGGACAGTGCCCAGTTCCCCACGGAGGGAACAAAGTTGAGTTCTGGGTACAAGTCTTCATAACTTGGTTGTACTGGTAATTAAATGTCTTGTCCAGATAAGGTATTTGTTTGTTGCCCTAATAAGACTTGTAGTAGATGGTGTTACCAAAACAATTTCTTACCTGTAAACTCAGAGCACTAAATAATGAATATAAGGATTTCGCATCAGGAGATAGACATCTCCTGCTAAATGTCCAAGCCCTACCTTGCAGAGGCCTAACTCTGCCTGTCCCTCCCCATCTCCCATCTGCTTAGCGCTCTCTCCTGAGGCTTGCCAAGATGCTCGGTAGAAAGCAGAGAGGATTCCTACAGCCCCTGCCCCATTCAGCTCAGAGGATTTCTTTATAACCCACCGTCTTTCTGGTGATCTCAATGATTGGGGGAAAAGGAAAATAATTTACACAGAAGGTCAGAGGACACTGACTTAATGAATTGTTAGTTTTTACAATATTATGTCAACTCCTCATGAGACTGGCAGATGCCACCATTGTGTCCTGCCACGTGAGAGGGATCCAGGACCACCAGCAGCCAGTCCTTGGGAAGAAAGCATCACCTGATGAAGGCTTGATTTGGATATTTTCACAGTTCTATTTCAGAAGGTCAAATAGGCATAAATTGATGAGGGCCTTGAAGGAGAAGCAGTTCACTTGGTAGAAACAGTGGGGGGAAATGGTATTCTGGGCAAAGAGAACGGCCTGAGCGGAGGCATGGTGGTATTTGAGGAACCATCTCTGCGTAGTCCGGGTGTAGGTTGCATGAGAGAGATGATTGGTGAAGACGGATGAAAAAGGAGTTTGACTTCATCCTGATCCCTCATCTGAAGGGGTAATGCCTGGCACAGCAGGGACCCCAGCCAGCTGCCACTCTAATGGATCAGTGCTCGAGCATCCAGTACTGTATTAAGTATTTTTTAATATCTCCCTTCTCTAAATCCCTTTAATTCTTTAAGATTCAGCTTAAAGACCACCTCTCTGGGAAGCCTTTCTTAATCCATTCACCACCACAGCCAGGAAGTGATCTCTTACTCTGAGCCACCACAGTTCTTTGCCTGCTCTTGCTAATTCTTATAAGCACATTTTATCGGCTTTTGTAGCCTTGAGCTCTGTAAGGGCTGGGTCCAGTATTTGATTGAGCCAGTCTTCCATTGAACAGCCATTACTGAGAATTCTCTCTGTGCAGACCAACCCACGGAGTACCTGAGGGATACCAAATTGGCTAAGATACCTTCCCTGCCCTCAAGGAGCTCCTTGTCAGTGACATGTGCATGTCTAACCACAACCATTCCAGGAGCATGACATCGCATTTTTGTGGCATCCTAAATTATCTGCCTAGTCTGAGTGACTGTCATGCTATACACCAAAGCTTATATGGCTGAACAGCTATTCTCCTAGCCCTCATCTTAGGAGGTAGGCAGCCTACCTAATATAGGTTGCCACTTCTGGAGGCAAGCTAGAAGCCTTCCATGGCAAGGTGTTGCATTCTCGTGGTTGCTTACCAGCAATCCATAACTCAATCTCTGCCTTTATCACATGGCCATTTCTTTCCCTGTCTGTCTCCTACTGTGTCCAAATTTCCTCTGCTTATATGGACTCCAGTCATTTTGGATTCAGGCCTACTCTGATTCAGTTTGGCCTCGCCTTACGTAATACATCCTCAAAGGATCCTATTTACAAATGGGTTCACATCACAAGTCCAGGGTTGAGGGCTTGACCATGTCTTTGTGGGGGACATGATTCAATCCATAGCACACACCCAGATCCCGACAGAGTCCAGGCAGGTAGTAGCATCAGTGTTGAAGTGGCCTAGGGGTAAGATTCAAATACACTTTTTTTTTTTTAAGATTTATTTTTATTTATTTATTTATACACCCCCCCCTTGCTGCTTGTGCTTGCTGTGTCCATTTGCTGTGCATTTTTCCGTGTCTGCTAGTCTCCCTTTGTTGTGGGATCTTGTTGTGCCAGCTCACCACACCACGCGGGCCGCTTGCCTTCACCAGGAGGCCCTGGGGATTGAGCCAGGGCCTCCCATATGATAAACGGGAGCCCAACCAATTGAGCCACAGCTGCTTCCTTCAAATATACTTTTAGTTTGCACACTGAACACATAAGAAAAGCCCACACTTCTACCAAGAAATATGCTCTCTCCCATTCTTCTAAAAACACATTGCATAGCTTCCATTTTCCCATTTCAGATAGACATGGGAGCAGAGAACTGTAATTCTGTACTGGAAGAGAAAAAATAGCACAAGTGCAGTAATAACAAATGACAGGTAGCACATAATTTTGCCAGGAAGAAGATAGAAAGGGAGGGTGGGGACTGTGGCAAACTGTGGCAGACTGGGATTCTCATGCCTATTCTACAGGGAGCAGCTGCTGTTTGTTGACTGTGGCCACATTCCCATGAGGCCACAACCTTTTTTTCAAAAGAAGCTGGAAATCTGACTTTTTGTGTGGAAATCCTTTAGTTTATAATGATAGCTTATACTAAACAAACAAACACCATATAGCCAAACAAAACATGTGGCTTCTAGTCTATGACCTCCAGTTCTGGGAGTATACATCATCACAAGATGGCCCTATCCTTGGTAAAGAAATATGGGGTGTTCTCTGCAAAAGCACAGAAAACGTGGATGCAGGTCGGGTAGGTTTAAAATCTCCATTGACATCAGCTGGTCATCCCTTGAGGGGGCCCAATATGGTTCAGATCAGTACTCTTCATTTAACTTTTCACGCCTCCCCAACTCAGTGCTTTAGGCATGTTAAGAGTGTTACAGTATTTGTTAATGGATAAGTGAATGAGCCTATTTGTCTAATGTTTTTTGGGCACCAAGAAAGCTTTGGGGGCCTCTTACTCCTCTTTGCTTTATCTCTGTTTTTGTAGGCATGCATCCCTCTGCAAGGTTCTTGGTTTCTTATACACAGCTTTGACTTGTGGTAGGTTTGGGTTATTGTGATTCCAGCTGGCCCAGTGCTGTCTGAATGACTTAGCCTCTGTGCCTCCATTCCAGGTTCCTGGGACAGAGAATCCAGTTGGTTCTGATTGGGTTAGACTGGTATTCCCTTGTTTCCATCAGCTGTGTCTAAGGGGTCATGGGATACAGGGCTTCTTCCCCTTTCAGGCTAGGCATGGGAGTGTTTGGAGTGCCAGGTATACTGGAAAATGAAGTGTAGCCAGGGAAGCAATTGTGGAGTTCTCTGACTTGGTACATCTTCCTTCTCTGGCTTTCTCTCCTGTCGGGCAAAGACAAACAATAGGTTGTTTTCTACTTCTGTATTTTTGCTGTTTCTAACTGAGCACAGAGCTCCAAAATAGCTCCATTACTTGGTTCTAGCACAGAAAATTTATGTTTGTTTTTTCTCTAAAGTATTGCTGACATTTCCTGGGAACTAAGTTGAATACAGGTGTTCCAGGCCTCAGGTTCTTCTCAAGTAGTTATTTCCATCAGTGCTCTGGCTTACTCTGTAGAAAGGCCTAGAATCTAAATGGAATACATCCTTTGAGGGCTGGGGTGCTACTAAAGAAGCAGGAAAGAAAATGCGTCTCAGTGTGAAATAAAAAGATCAAACGTGTAAAGGTACTTTGGCAGGTTGGGGGGGTGTTTTCCTAAAAAAGTTCTCTTTAGTTTGCCAAAGGTTTGCCAATGCAAAGTACCAGAAATGTGTTAGCTTTTATAAAGGGGATTTATTTGGGGGTAAACGCTTACAGTTCCCAGGCCATAAAAAGTCCAAATCAGGGCACCATGAGGTGCTTTCTCACCAAAGTCAACTACTGTTCATCCTGGTGTGTTGCCATGTGGTGAAGCAAGATGGCCTCGGTCTCTGCCGAGGTTGCAGCCTTCCCCTCTGGGCTCACCCTTTCCTCTTGAGCTGCGCATGGGCCCAGCCTCTTGGGACTTCGTGCTTAAGCAGTCCTCTCTCTTATATGACAGAAACAAACATGGCAGCTTCCTTTTCCTGTGTATGTCTGAGTGAGTCTCTCTCTATGTTTCCGTTTATATCAGACCCAGCAAGGGGGCGGAGACTCATCCTGAGTCAGCCTCACTGATGTAGTCCAATCCAAGCAGTCTTACCAAGTAATCTAATCAAAGACCCCTCAACTAAATTTAATGCAATCAAAGGGAGTAGATTAGTTTACAAACATAATATTTCTCTTTTTGGGATTCATAAAATAATTTCAAACTGCCACAGTTACAAAATAGGCTTTAAGAAGTCAATTAAAGGGAAGTTGCAGTGATACAACATTTTAGTCCAGGGGTCAGCAAACTACATCCCTCTGACCAAATTTGGCTCACTGCCTGTTTTTGTAGTTTATTGCTTATGACTGTTTATTGCTCTACAGTATCAGAACTGAGTGATCACAACAGAGACTGCGTGGCCTGCCACGTACTACGTAGCCCTTTAAGGAAAAGTTTGCCAACTCGTTTTCATCTGTTAATCAAAGACCCTTCTTTAGATCAAGAACAGCAGTTAAATTATATGAAGTTCTTAGGAAGAAGTTGACACTTCAAAAAACAGTCTTAGTGGAATGCTGGGTAATTCAAAATAGGAAATACTCTGTGCTCTTCTGTCCAACTAGAGTGATTCGGTGGGTTGTTTGATATTAGTTGCTAATATGCCAGATAAGAATTTCTGCACTCAGGCTTTGAATGCGTCCATTGCACTGAGTGCTTCCTTCCCAAATGATTTGAGCAGATTTTTAACTAACTACTTTAATTTATGTCTTCTAAATGATCCTCTTATATCTTTATTTTATTACTTTTCCATTTATCAAAGCAATATAAGTTAATTGTGAAAAAAATTTGGAAAATACACAGTAGCACAAAGGATGAGATTAAAAATTGTCCATAATTCCATCAGTGGGATCCCCTCCTCCTCATGTATATATAGTAAATTAATATGAGATATTATGTATTTATAATCTTTTCACAAAATCAGAAACATATACTTGCTGTTTCGCAAAATGTTTCTTGATATTTTAATAATATATATTGAGCTTTCTCATGTCATTAAATATTTTTTGTTGCATAGGTTTTCATGATTGCACAGTATTTTCACATGTATATGCCGTGTTTTACTCAGCTCCTTATTGCTGGCCGTTTAGGTTGTTTCCATTTATTCACTGTTTGAAAGTAACATCATGTTCCTCTCTGATTATTTCCTTGGGATAAATTCCTGGGATTGGAATTGCTGGCTCAAAAAATATGTGAATTTTTAAGGCTTCCTATACATATTGTGAAATTGCCCTTTAGGAATGTTGTGTCAATTTCTAAACCCACCAGAAAGGTTTGAAAGCACCCAGATTTTCATAGTAAATTAGCAGGGTTACTACATTTTTATTCAAAAGGCTTTGCCAGGCTGGGTATTGGTTTATATGACCTTATCCCCAGGCACTTTGGTGTTTGAATGCAAATATTAAGTGTGTTATTTTGCCTTCTCTTTCCTTGTAGGCTCCCCCTCCTAAACCCCCCCGTCGGCTGGGAGGCTGGGCAGATGATTCCATGAAGGCTTCAAAGTAAGTACCAGCAGCTCAAGTGGTAGGCATGGAGGTGGGGGGGGCTTTTCTCCTGTGTTTTTTTTTCTTTTAATAACAGCTTTATTGAGCTGTAATTCATACACCATACAATTCACCCATTTAAAATGTACAACAACTCAGTGGCTTTTAGTATATTCACAGAGTTGTGCAACTGTCCCCAAAATCAATTTTAGGACATTTTTATCTCCCCAGAAAGAAACCTGTACCCATTAGCAGTCACTCTCTTTCCCCCTAACCTCCCAGGCATAGGCAACTCCCAGTCTACTTTCTGTCTCTATGAATTTGCCTATTCTGGACATTTCCTATAAATGGAATCATGCAATATGTGGTTTTTGTGACTGTCTTCTTTTACTTGGCATAATGTTTTCAAGGTTCATCCATGTAGTGATAGTCCTTTTTTCTTAAAGTAATTTTCTAAATAGAATGGAGTTGATGGTTAATAACTGTTGATGAAATCTGCACTAAGTTCCCCTCTAGACATAGATTATTTATGCATAAAGAACAGTACATATGTACCATCACCTTGCCAAGTTGGCGTCTTGGGTTTACCATAAGCCAGTGCTGTAACATGACATAAATGTTGATAACCTTGACTATCCAGTATTAGCTCATCAGTCTACCCTCTTAACACAGAGTTCCTAGGAAGATCAAATGTTACAGTATATGTGACACCACTTTCTAAACTACAATAGAGCCCCTTTAAGTACAGAGGGAGGCACTGTGGGGCAGTGGAAAAGGACTGTGAGTGTAAATTCCATTCTCACTGAGCTGGATGCTGTCACACAAGGTGTTCATTACCGCTGAGCCCTGGGTGGATGCGTCGGGGCTCTCTACAGGGCGGGGGAAAGGACTGAAGGAAATGACATATGTGACAGGAATATTGCTGTTGTTTTTAGTCCTCTCATCCTCTCCATCGCTTATTCTGGATTCTGATCCCTTTTGAGAGTTAGCAGGGTACATTGGTTGAGAGTCCAAGACTCTGGAGCTAGACTGCCTGGGTTTGAATCCTGACTTACGGTATTTCTTATCTTGGAGACCTTGGGCAAGTGATGTAACCTCTCTGACCTTAGTTTCCTCATTTCTATAATAGGGTTAAAAACATACTTACTTTAAAGGATTGTTGTGAAGACTAAAGGAATTCATGTATGTAAAAGTGCTTAGAAGAGAGACCATCATTTAGAGGCACTCACTAGATTTTGGCTCTTGTTATTATACAGTGGTGATTCTGTTTCTCATCCCCCTTCCACCTTCACCGCCTGGTTTTGCTCATTAATTCCTCTCACAGGCTTTCTGGCAGGTGGGGATGTTTTTGGGTTGCAGGAGCTTTCGGACATTTACAGTGGCCTAGGTGTTTCCATATGAAGGGTCTGTTTGGGAGAAAAAATGCCAGGTGCAGAAAAGCAAAGGCCATTTTGAATATCATGAATCTTTCTTAATCATGAGTTACATTAAAGCCTAAGCAGAGGAATGTCAGTTTCCTTTGTATCTATATACTAAAAGTCAGGAAACTGTAGCCTGGGCCTGCTGCCTATTTTTGTCAATAAAGTTGTGTTGGAACAAGCCAAGTCCTTCATTTACACATTGTCTGTGGCTGCTTTCACTCCTACAAAGACAGCTGAGTAGTTGCAACAAAGACCTAATGGCCTACAAAGCCTAAACGATTTATTATATGATGCTTTACAAAAAAATTTGACCACCCCTGCTCTATACCCTCTTTTGTATACAGTCTTTCACTCTTTGCTTTATCCACTTAACAGTATAGACTGGAAATAGTACACCAGTATCCAGTGTACCATAATTTATTCAACTGGTCTCATATATATGGTCATTTAGGTTGTATCTGATATTTTGCTATTACAAATAATGCTGTGGTGACTAACTTTGTACATACATCGTGGAGGTCTCTTTAGGGTAAACTCCCAGAAGTAGAATTATTGGGTTAAAGGGTAATGGTTAGATATTACTAAATTCTTCTTGGTGAGGGTTTGCCATTTGCACTCCATCAGCAGTGGATGAATGTGCTTATTTGCTTACAGCGTTGCCAGTAGTGTTTCAAGATTTTGAACATTTGCCATTCTGATTAATGAGAAATGGGATATTTTAGTGTTCAAATTAGCCTTTCCTTTATTATGAGTAAAATGGAGCATTTTCTCATTTGTTTAAGGGCCCTTTATATGTTTTTCTGTTAACTGACTATTCATGTCTTTTGCTCATTTTTCTCTTGTTTT